>OZ022419.1:17889208-17964786 GCA_963989365.1 Rhimphoctona megacephalus
AAAATGATGGTGCACCAGCGAGAAAGAAAGTCAGAAAGAGAGATGGAGAGTGAGAAGAACCAGTTTTCGAATGCTATTGCGAAACATATTGGTTCGTTTCTCGAGACTCGTATTCGTGTGCAAAAAAAAATTGAACGAACGAATTTTATTTCTCTCCTATAAGATCATTGAGAAAAAAATCTATAATACTGTGTTAAACTTTGTTAATGCATTTCTTTGATCCAAAAAATGTTGAAATCTGCTTACGCTGTAAAATTAAAAGTATGTATACTATTTTCAATTTCTTTCAATCCTATTTTATCGTTTAGAAAAGATTTGAATATTTTCATTGAAGCATCACTCAACTTTTTTTGAAGTACTTAAAAATTTTGTAATCCATACACTATCATGCCTCAATCAGAAAAATCTGAAATAAGTATCTCGAAGTCAAATTGTTCAGGAATTATGGAACAGCCCGTATCTTTTTACAGTAGGGAGGAGAACAACAAACGTGGGTAACAATCTGGCTCAGCATTCAACATTACTTGCAATTGCGGTATCGATAACAAAGATTTATCGAGGTTCGGTGTACATTCATAGCTGCAATATTCTCGCATCAATCCTCTCCTCTCATTATATATGCATTCTCGAATCAATACTAGCTTCACAATCAATGAATTTTCTCCATTTCTCTCTCTCTCTCTCTCTCTCTCTCTCTCTCTCTCTCTCTCTCTCTCTCTCTCTCTCTCTTTCTCTCTCTCTCTCTCTTTAGGTGAATGAGGAATACGTTTCAGATCTTTAATTAGCTCGTTGACATTAGGTAAATCAGAAGCAATACAATACATTTGAATAATAAAGTTGAATAAATCCGTTATTATTGAAACAAATAAATTATTATTCAATTAAATTAGTTGTTGTTTCATAAAATTAATAATTTTGATTAAGGCATCGGGAATTCACTTTTCGGAGCAAATTTCTAAAAATTAAGAGCAATTTAAAAATTATCAGAATTGTTTTTCGCTTTTCAATGAAACATTTCAAAAGACGAATATAAAATACAATTTTTACATTTCTGCATTAAGTCTTCACGCAATATTTCATCGCGTATCGAATCAATTGTAAATATGTGTACATATACATGTAAAATAACATCTGTGGTTCATCTGGCATGCCGTGACCATCGAGCCACTTCCTTGAGATTGACGGTTCTCGTTACTCTCTCACCAATTATCGTCGATCATGTACGAATCCCTGGCGAAACGAGATAAAATTCTTTCGCACCTCTTGCCCAAACCAAAGAAATTTTTATTTTATTTTATTTCTTTATCAACACCTGTTTTGCCACTTCAGTACTCCACCTGGCCAAATTTTATAAACTTGATATACACTTAATAAGAAATATACACACTGTATATTTCGATGAATTTCTTAGTTGAGTCATCGTTGTAAATGGAATCAGTTTTTGTATTAAAAAATGATTTATTTTCTTTTTTTGGACCGCAGTTAATGCACAGTCATTAACGGAAAACTTTGAGAAAGAAAGTTTCTATTTGATTGAACAAATAAAAGAAATAAGTTTGATAAATCGAAAGGAAAAAAGGCGGGAAGTAGTGGGATAAAACGGGCTCATGTATGACTGAAAGCTTGTCAAGCCTCATTATATTTCGTAATATTGATCACGTTGTAATAAGATCGTAAAAGGAATGAATTGAAGTGAAGACTGGCACGAGTTAAACAGCACTACCCTTAATCGACGTCGCAATGCTTTTTCTCTCTCGCTCTTTTTCTTTCTACCATCTTAGGTTTCTTTAGCCCCTGCTCTATATACACGAGCATAATCGTATCGCGTGTTCTCATTAATCAAACGAAACGACGTGAATACATTTTGAGTGAAAGACCGCGAGAGTTGGCGTTTCGCTGACGAGCACAAAAGGGCCACGTTCTGTTTCTCTCTTCCCTTCTCTCCGTCTCTCCCTCTTGTTCTTTCGGTCGAACGAGAGAGATAGAAAGAGGGAAAGGGAGCAGAATGTTGAAACAACCCCCTCACGTTCAATGTACGAACTAATCGTAAAATGGCGATCGGTTAAATAAGGGTTATTTCCAAAGTGATTCGTGGCCAAAGTGAATAAACCGGTACCTTGAAAATTTGTAATAATTCCTGGTTCTGCGCTGAATTGATTAAACACATTATTGTTATTGCTATTGTTATTATTACTGTTATTTTCATAATTATTCCTATTGTTGTACAGTCATTGATATTATTATTATATTGATCGAAAAAGACAAGTACACTCGATCAAAGATCCCTATATTTATCAATCATTAGCTCAACTCTCCCATTTAAAGCTTTACTCGTGAATATAAATACATGTCTATAGAGCCAATACTTTGAACGAATATTTCAAAGGCTTGACTTTGATTTACGTTATAACGCTCCGAGGTATTGAATTTTAGAATATAATTATTCCCGTATAAGCTAATACGTTTTACATATGTATTAGGATGTGTGCGTATAATACGTATGTTTCCCTCTAATATAACTACTAGCCCCAATATGTACAACGAGAGTGATGACGTTCGTTCGTGTGTGGAATTGCACCGAATGTCGATTACACATATTTCCGGTCCGTTGATGCGATTGATATACATGTATGACATCGAGTGTTTGCCAAGGCTTGGCAAATGTTCTACTGGTACAATATAAGTCTATATACATCTATTTATATACAGTCATTTTGGCGCATATGTGTAGTTTTTGCTAATGACGTTCCAGAGTGTGAAAGGGAAAAAAATAATTTGGCTCTTGGCCTAGCGCTCTGTATGTCAATATATATGTGCAATCAGTGCAATCCTACATTTGTGTATTCAGAAAGAGGAGGATGTATAGAAAAGCAAAGAATTCAACCCCCTTCAGGGTTTTTCAATAATGCAATTTTTTTTATTGATTATGAAAAAGGCTTTAATTGATTCATATTTTCTTTTTCTAATAAATCAGTTGGGAATAAATACAATTATTTGTAAAAAAATAGGGTCGTCTACCATTTGCTATATTTTCTTGCATAGCAGTGAGCGTGCGCGTCATCGAGTAGTGATTTTAGCATTTTTTCGGATTTCCTTTTTTTGTGCATTTTTTTCGAGTGGTCACCAGGAGCCGAGGGTGGTATTCACCGCACAGCCATCTATCACTCGCCTTTCGTGAACCGGTTTGCACGTACGTTTCATATACACGCTTAATATGACTTTTGTGTGTACATATGTGAGCCGGTGTATGTGTGTGAACGAAGGCTTTTTTCTCAGTGTGAAAAGCTTGTCAATATCTATAACTATAAATAATATGTATGTATATTGCGTGCAAACTGAAACGTTTGCATCGAAGCTTGTATATATATTTGGATAAACGTTTTTATCAGTTGTCAAGGAGGGTGGATATCAATCACTGAAAACGTCAGCGAAAGTCGGTCGTCTATGTTCATCTCTGTTACGTTCTACCATTCCAATGACTATGTGTACAAATCACGGTGGAATAATAAATATAAAAACGCTTAGGCGCTGTTGTTGCGAAGACAATTCTAGTTGGACGCAAGACTGAGTTTCAAAAGGGCAATTTATTTTTCGATTCCTTTTTATTAAGGCGTCTTCTCACTTTGGAAATTTAAAAAAATCGATTTTTTTTTTTTTTTAAATTTTGAAAGTACATATCTTCAAAAATGTCATCTCGAAATTTCATAAAGATCGGACGAGTCTAACTACATTTTTTGGCGACCGTTAGGTGACTACCTGAGAGTACCCGGCGATCCCTCCAAAACTTTAAACGCAGTTATCTCAAAACAAGGTTTTTCGGTGCTTTGTTGATGAAATTTCGGAAACTATCCGGCCGATTGTCATGAAATTTGAATGACATATGCTTCATAGTTATGGCTATAGCGCATATCATCAGATTTTTTAAATTTTGATTTTAAGAATTTTTTTTTTACAAAAAACTGCAAAAAAATCGTGGTTTTTTTTTACTTTTTCGAAAAACGTGCGCCATTTTGTTATTTTCGCGAATATCAAAAATCTGATGATATGCGCTATAGCCACTGACATACTGAATCTAAAACAGTTTTATTTTTTTGTTTCAGACGACCCGTCTCGGAGATACCATCAACAAGCCACGACCATAACATTTTTACACGGGTTTTTCAATGCTACTGATGTATTATAATAATTGTTTAAAAAAATAAAATAAAAATTTTTTCATGTACTTGAAAGATGTGTTTATTACATAGGATCCGTTTTATCCCATAATTTTAAGCAAAAATCCTCGAAAAAAAATCGCAAAAACAGCCTATTTTTGAGGCGCTTAAAGTGAGAAGATGCCTTAAGGAAATTCAATTTTTCTGGAATCTTATAAATTAATTATAAATGGACCAAAGCTCCGGTGCTTTTCAAAAACCGTTTTTTAAGGAAAAGGCCGTGATTGATCTTCAAATGCTTAATTAGACGGATAAAAGCACAAATATTTTTACAGGAAAAAGGCTAGAATGCAAAGTACGACTAATTTGACATCTTTGGAGGAATTTGTTGATTAGTTACGAATCGATAAACGCTGACGATTTGTGGATTGTTGGGCTCGCTCGGTCGCGGTGAGAGCTCGCGTATGGCTGGCATTGCTAACATTTTAGTGCCAGTGAGTGATCCTGACTCTAAATTCGAGCAGCAAACGCGACCAACCACCGGGAGCACGCACCAAGTAAGGCAATAAAGGCGACGTTGTAAATCAATTTGGTTTCCGGAAAGTGCAGGCAAGAGACGCATCGACCAGCAGCGCCACCCAGCGCCAGCAACAGCGACACACATTTACATCAAATGTGTTGGTCCAACACGTATATACATAAAGCACACAAAGCTCCCACAGCGCGGAATACTCACGAGACTCTCTTGCCCTCTCTTTCTCTCTCGACCATCCGATCTACCATGGAAATTAAACCACGCCCCTGTAGAATTCCAATTGAACTCCAGTAATTATTCAAGTAAAACATCCTTTACAGAGGCGCAAAGCTCTCCTTTTACGCATTTTCACCCTCCCTGTAACCTCATCCTACATACACTTATGTTTGCCGTGGTTAACGTTCAGTTTCGTTCACAATATTTACGCTGGTGAAACTCTCCCAGCAATGGACGAGCGTGAATTTTTCACTTTCATGAAGAAAAAGAAATTCGTTTGTAAATTTCCATGTAAATCGAGTTGAGGAATTTTTTGCAGTTTTTTTATGGAGTTCTCCAAAGTATCGTGAATCCCCAGAGAATAATTGAAATTTTCCAATCTCGTTATCGATCCGAAGGCGAACTCTAAAATTGTTGTAAAGAAGCTTCAGTGTCCGAACAATTGGTTGGCCCAATTGGCATGAAATACCTCGTGCATAATTTCGGGAAAAAACATATCATATTTTACAGGGCTATTTACGCAGTTATCTACATAAATACTCTGGAATAATAATAACAAGGTAATTTTTTGTTTTCCGAGTGTTGGGAGTCTCATTTGTACATGTAGCACATCGTGTACAAAAGCTGCTCGTGTTTCACACCCCGTTGCTCTCCGAGAAAACGAAAGAGAGTGAGAGAGAAAAGGATGGTAATTTTTCTTAGAAATCGTGAACATTCTCTTTCTTTCTCTCTCATTCATGGCTAGACTGTCCCGTCTAAATTACGGGGTGCAATAATTTTTGTGCCCCGCAGTAGGTGGGTTCCGAAAGCCCGCGGAGTATGGCTCGAGCTTGAACGGGACTGGGGACCATTATACTCTTTTTTACCTTCTCTCTTGCGTAACATACGTTTCGTACATTCAATTTCATCGTCGCCAAGTTTGTCCTCTCCACCCATGGATTCTTATTATTATTTCTTTTAATTATTCACACATATATGTGCTGACCCACGAAACAAAAAAATCATTTTCATTAAAGAACTTCAGGAATTTTTTTTTAATTTACACACTGCCAAAAGGTGAAAAATAAGTTTGTCTTTCGTCGTGGCCACATAGCAAAGTAACAAAAGATTTTAATTGCGGCACGTAAGTACATTGATAAAAAAAATTCATCCACCGTACCGTTGCTTCAAAAGTTTTTTAATTACAATATATCAGTTGGAAAACACGTTGGAAATTTAGATCTTACGTTTTACATTAAAGCCAAATGTTCAAACAAGCGGGTAAAGTAATTATGGAAAATTTCAATTATCGATGGTGGAGACCAGTCCTACGAAAAAGTAGTATATGCATCTACAGGGCGATATTTATACGTATATATAAATATGAATATATGGGCTTCATATTACAATGGGGAACGTCGCAAAAGCAACTAATGCTCGGCCTTTGTGTACAACTTTATCGGTCAGTTTCGGGTAAAGTGAGAATTGCACTTGGAGAGAACGAAAAAGGAAAAGAAAGAGAGAGAGAGAGTTAGAGAGAGAGAGAGAGAGAGAGAGAGAGAGAGAGAGAGAGAGAAGGTATACTTCACGAAAATAATAACAGGTAGGTCGGCAGAGGGTGATATAATAACGTACGTAGAGAACAAGCATACTAAAACGGGGGTTTGTGTGAGCTTGCCGTTTCGTAATGACACGTTCTGAAGCATGCAATGCGTCACGAACGACAACGGGCTTTTCGCACGGTCCTCCTCTCGTCCAGAGTAGAAAAGCAACGATAATAAAAGGAGTGAACGCGACAGAAATACTTGTATATATATTGAGGGTGGCACATAGTGAAATTGACAAGCAAAGCAAAAACTAGACAAGGAATAAAAAATAGAAAAAAAAACACACCGAGGAAGAATTGATCATTTACCGGTCATACAGTTACATACGTGACTATATAAATTAGCTTATACCAAAATTTCAACAAGGGATGCGAGGAGAAGTAACGTTACACAGCCCTGGCTCGATGATGAACTGTGAAAAACAAATTCGTATTACACTATTTCATTTACACCATTTTAGTTATTTGTTAATTCAATTTATTTTACATTATTAATGTTGTTTATTAAAGTTATACCTATTTTGAGTGAACCTGTACAAACATAAGTGCAAAGTATCAATGTACCAACTTCTGTACGCAAAGTGAGGGTGCAATGTTATCTGCGAGAACTACTCGCTCTCTACGTGAATAGTCCACTCACAAAGAGGAACGAGACGCGGCCAAGAGAGAAGAAAAAACACATAAAAGTACACATACATACATATGCGTTAATTTTAACTGGTCAAAGAGTCAACTACGTGTGGATGTTGGTGTACGAACATTAGAAAAACATGGACACACGACATATAGGCGGAACCAGGGAGGCGACACTGTGCAACCCTTTCGGAAACTAGAACCCCTCCTTCAGAAAAAAAAAACGAAACCAAAAAAGCCCATAAAAGTTTTGACATCCTCGCAATTTTTTCCCCCGTGGAGTTCTCGTCTAAACGACAGAGGGTGAAATAACATTGTGTGTATACACACAGAAATGGGGCTCGTTTCAGGCTTGAGGAACAAAAATTTAATAAGCGTCTCCCACCGGAAACCCGTGCGAAACTAGACAGTCCAATCGGGGAAAGGTACTTTTTAATATGACACGTTTTGTGTCCTCGCATAGATACGTGGTTAAAAAAGAAGAATGGGGAAAAAACATTAATCACCATGGAAAACGTCCAGGCTAGAATCTCTTAAATACCATCAGAACTAATTTCCTGACGAATCTCGAGGGCAGTCAGGAACTAACGAGTAGCCACGGAGAATAATATTTTTGAGCTCTTATATATTTTGCACATTCTTATCGTTGAAGAGCTTTATAATTTTTGATATATTGATGCTTGAGCTGATTTTCGACGTTACGAAAAATCCTACTCTGAGTGACAACGGAGAAACAAAATAATCAGTATTTTAGTGTTACCTACACATTCTAAATTTATCCGTTCAATTTACTTCAATCATAAAAATCAAATAGAAACGGCTTGCTACATCTCTCAAATGAACAGATTTCTCTTATTTCTTTTTGGATATTAAAAATTACATATTAATAATGAAAATAACTTCATAATTTTAATAAATAATAAACTGGCCGAAATGATACTTTTTCTCGTAAGTTTTACACGTTATATACCTGAATACTACAAGCAAAAACACGCATTAGACAAGTTTTTTTTTTTTTAGATATGCGAATATTGCGTACATCAAGCACTACACGTAGCCTTTTTTACTAGAAAAAAACTGCGGAATTCTCAAAGATTCTTCATAACTGTACAAAATAGTTTTTTCCTGGAAAGAAAGCTAATATATTTTCACTTTCGTTTATTTAACTTATTTTGAAACTCACGTACGTGTATTTGCCCGATTCTTCGCCTGTTGAGCTACCAAGTATATATATTTATATACATATGCGTATATGTACCGTACCACCCGAGTAGATCAAACAAGCTTGAAAACTCATCGTATACTCTTTCTCGATCTCCCTTTTCCTCGTTTGTCCATCCTTTTGCAGCCTTTTCGAGCTCGATCACTTCACGTCTATTTCTCATCCCTTTACATAGATATATATCTATCCATATTATATATCTATATAAGACATCGAATATCCAAATACATATAGAATAGAATTCCACAATTTTTATTCAACCCTCGATTTATTTCTTTTGTAACCTGGATATTTCGCAATTGTGAACACGTAACAGAATGTCATGTAACATTTTTATTTCTTTTGTAAGTGTCAACAAAGGCAAATGTGCAATAGTAAAGGATTGGTGAAGAGGTACTCATCAAAAGACTTTAAAAAAAAAAATTGCTCTCATCATTGTGCTTTTTACCTTGTCACTTATCGTGTTTAATTTTTCATGCGAAAATTGTCAACAATAAAAAATACACACGTATTCCAGACTCAGTTTACAGGGACACAAAAAAACTTCATACCTACGTATAAAATATTCCGTAGATCTAAATTCGTTAAGTGGAATTTGATTTTCCGCTCGTTTCCTCGAACTTCGAAACAAGAGGAAATTGTGAAATTGTCTCGGGAAGTTGGAGATTATTGTACAGGGTTCGAGGGTGCTGAAAATCTCCTGTGAGCAGAGCAATAGTCATTGTGAGTAAGAATGGTAAATAAAAAAGAGGCAATTTGAGTATTAATAAGTACGTATATAAAATGAACGAAGCCGATTAGATCTCGACTAAGCTTCGGTGCAAAAGTGAAGAAAGTTGCGAGAAAGAAAACAACGAAAGTTGAGAGAGAGAAAACAACGATCCAAAGCGTTATAGATATATATATATATAAACGTACGTGGCACTCGCATTCAGACTGTTGAAAAATAAATCAACGATATAAAAGTGGTGCTTGGAAACGTTTTATTCGCGACTATATAATGGCCGAGCACTGCAGCAGTGACTCGTTCTCTTTTTCCCTCATTTTAACGAAGAATGAACGAGAAAGGGAGAAAAATCCGCGACGGAGACAAAATCAAATGGACATTATATAGCAAAATGCTCCCGGGTGCATGAGACTAAAAAAAAAATTAAGAGTGCACAGTCGAATGAGAAAAGGAGCTTCGGCAGAGACGGCGCTGCAATGGAGAAAACTTGGAATCTAGCCCGAGAGTCAAACCTCCATCTTTTTAGTCTGCCACCTTTCCGTCCAGGGATGAAGGATAAAAGGATGAATAATTGGAAAAGCTGGGACGCATTCAGTTTAGTGACCCACTCTGGGGAATCTCTCGTTTCGCCGTTCCTCGATCCGGCAGTCCTTCCGAGAAGGAGAAAACCGGAACTGTGAGAACGAACCATTTTCAAATAGAATCAAATTTCGTATGTTTCTCATAGTGATAAAAGGGCCTGTCCTTAATGGTCCTGACCTAGATAAAATTCCCGCTTCCACAATATACATAGATATATTCAGATAATTTTAATATAATAAATATACGTGAGGTTAATTTTTCATTTGATTTCAGTCAATCTGAGAGAATTCTTGAAAAATCTGAGTAACCGAGTGATTCTCGTAAATTCAAATCCTTTCCATTTGTAACATCTCGTGGAATATATATTGCGAAACAAATTTCCTAGAGTCGAAAGAGAAAGCATCACATCACAAGCGTGTCTCGTATATACTAACTCGGTGTAGTTATTCGGGCAGCAAATAAACCTGTCGGTCTCGAAACAATAAGAGTGTCCTCTGGGGCTGAGTATCTCTCGAGCAATTTCGCCGAGATGGCCGCTTAGAGGGTTGGCGAAAGCGAGTGAGTACCACCCCCCCCCCCCTTCCTCTCACCGGCTCCCCTTTTCCTTTGCTCTTGTTCCTCTTCTATCGTTTCCCATAGCTTTTACCATCACTGTCCTGTTCTTTTGCTTATATATTCCCGCGCAATATTTGTCAAGTTTATCCCGCGAACAAATTGAAATGACGGCTATGGAATGGAGTTGTCACGGACTCCCTGTACAATCTTCCACTCACACAACCGTCACATCCATATTCACAATTTTATATACACACACCTGCGGGCAATCGTCCAACCTCGTATTTAACTTTGAATCTCGTTAACTATTCCACGTGCATGTGATTCGAAATCATACACGTTAATTTTGTGTATGCACAGAAAAACAAAAATTAATTCGCCATACCTGGCAATGCAGAAATAATTGGTGTTTGCTTTGATTATTCTCATCATTTCCAGAATAAACAGGAATAATTAAAGTTAATTAATGATATTGAAATTAAATGACTCAAAAAAACAAATGTAATGGGTCACAAGGACCCCTACGGCTAAAAATACAAATCACAGAAAATAATTGGTTTCTTCCTTTTAAGTTATTTTTTTTCTTTCGAGAGCCACATCTATTGGATTTATCAACGAGTTTCGTTACAATATTTCCATGTGATATCCCTCTGGGAGAAAAACTTATTTCGCGATCGTGGCAAAAGCACTGTAGAAAAAAAGAAAATAAGAAAACGAAAAAGAGAATATGATAAGGATTTTTTTTAGCCCAGAACGGAGAAGCTAGTTTGCCGAGGATAAGCAGCGACGAAGTACAGGCGCGGATACGTAATGTCTTTTTCTCCATTATTATTCAATCGTACTTATTTTAAAGCTAATGCTACCTGAGCCCGGCCTTCGCCCATAACCCAACCAGATAAGAAGTATTTTATATGCGAGGGAACCTCGAAAATATATATAAAAGTCCTGGGAAAGGCTACTGCAGCGTTTCCCGATTATTTCCTTTTGTTGAATGTCCTGAAATGTGTGGAAAGCACATTTCCCTTTTCTTTTTTTTCAATATGGATGTACTGAAAATTCTTCACTCACAGTTTATCCCACAGATTATCGAACAAACATTTTTTTCGAGCCCACAACTTTCATTCACTACATCAGTGGACAATACAGTATATATTCCCTTTCACATTAATTAACATTTTCGGCTTACCATTGGGATATTAAATATCGTGTATAGGAGACTAAAAAAAGTCCTCGACGAACATGACTTAGACTGCTGTCTAACTAACACACCTCCCCCCACCGACCCTTCATGCTTCTGTCACGTGTCATTAATTATCTGGAGAACCACTAATTAATAACGCCCAAATATTTACCAGCGTGACAGCACAGTCAAAGCCAATGTGTGTGGGTGTGTGTGTGTGTGTGTGTGTGTGTGTGTGTGTGTGTGTGTGTGTGTGAGCGCGCGCGCGCGTGCGCGCGTGTGTATGTGCGTATATTTATATATACAAGTAAACCTTAAGTTGGAAAGCTCTTTGTCGAAAAGTTTGGTCCTCTTGGTGAAAAGCCGCGAGGAAGATAACCCTTGGTTCATTTTCCTCCTCAAGGTGCCCAAAACTTTCAGTAAACATGCCCGAGCACACTATATTTTTATTTGTGTGAGGAGCCCTTTCCCCCAGCGGCGTTTCGTCCTTTATATACAAGCCCTTTTCAACCTCATTCTCTGTCTATACGAACGAGTATAGAGAACCTTCGATAAAATGACAAAGTTTTGCACTTCACGTCCACACAAACGGAACGAAATAAAGGGATGAGTGTTTTCGAGCTGGAAAACGTTATTTATGTACAAGTGTTTATAAACGATTTAGCAAAGGTGCAGTATAATTAATCATTATTGTTCATCATAGTAAAATATTCAGTTATTCTTTATTACGGATTCGAAAAACACCAAAAGAATTGCGACCTATCGTTAATTAAAGCAGACGTACCGAATTCAACAATATTTCTCAACCATTCGTTAGCACATGAAAAAATAACTATTCCAAAATTTTCCACACAAAAATGTCGAGGATGCTTCATTTTCATGATTCTTCTCTGATGCTCTACATGAACAGTTCGTGTAAAACAACTTACAATAATATGTCCACGTGGTAGACGAGCAAGATATTGTAGAGGGTGGTTTACGTCAAGTGACATTGTAATTGTCAGAGTAACGTGTGTTAGCAAATAGTAAGCTTGTGTGTTCTAACCTGTGTCAACGGTGCGTTAACAGTGTACGAAAACTAACATGTCTGACGCTACATGTTATATATACAACATCATGAGAGTCACAGTAAGAGGGAGAGCGAGAGAGAGAAGAAAATAGGAAGCGAGGAAGCGGCAGAATTTGACTTTCTCCTTCACATGCATGTCATGAGAGACCAGAAGTTACAGGGTTTGCACGTTAGATGTTGTACAGAGACCTACTGACGTATCTGCAGTGGTTTGTCGAGTTCTCAAGCTACATCACTCCATAGACTCTCCACAACCCTTCTGCCTCTCTCTCTCTCTCTCTCCCTCTCTTGCTCTATTTCTGTATCAATATGAGGTGGTTTGTAGCATCCATCGCTTCGGGTATGGCCCATGATTACAATATCCTATACTATGACCCATAGAATCTATCTATATATATATATATATCTATATATATATATCTATTGTCCTCTAATGGTCGGGTAGAGAGCACCGAAGATGGAAGTCGAAGTGGAATCATGAAAGTGCTCGCCCATCCTATGGCCTCTCTCCCATCGATATTTGTCGATGTATCTTTGTGCACGTATCATGTTATATTTCCCACTCTCGTCTCCTTTCATCCTGCTTTCTCTCTTTCTTCTTCCCTCTCTCTCTTGTGTTAAATTATTGACACAACGTACAATTTACGATCGATATATTGGTTGCAAGACGCGTCAGCGATAGCTTCGCTGCAGTGAAGCTATCATGCCACTGCGCTACGACACAACCCTCGACAATGCTCCGACCAAAGTGGAGACCTCGTATATGCTCCAAAGGAAAATGGATGGCGGGAGGTTTAATATTTTCCTCATGATTTTCTAATTTTTGCAAAAGACTTTGCGAGTGAGCGTACTTTCGGAATGGCATTATTATTTTTTTTACTCTCCATTTAAAAAATGTATGGCCAATGAACAGGAGATTTCATTCGAAACGTTACAAGATTAAGGCACCGCGTTGAAGACTGATCAGAAATGGCTCAATTTTTTGTCGATTCAATCACGATGAAAATTGGTTTTCCGTCAACCTAATTATCCCTAATTAGCTCTGGGAATATTTTTTTCATTTTTTTCTTCATGTATCTGGTTCCACATTAATTCGAATTATTCAACATTGGTTACGTTTTTTTTTATTTTCAACTGTTTTTACTCCAATTGACCTATTTTCTCGATATACATGTCCGATTTGTGCGACCATAATTCCGGTGGTTACTCTTGTTTTTCACTTGAAGCGAGTTCTCGGGCTAGAAGGTTTTGTCGCGCTCAAACTCGAGTATATGCAAAATACATGAAGCTAGTTTGCGCCGAAATTCACTGACAATGAGGTTTCTTGTGTTTCGGATATTCGCTGGAGGAGTTCTGGCCCATTGACAGTGCATTTGAGCTCACTCACTCTCTCTCTCATGTTCTTTGTGGGAAACAACGACGAGGTTGATGGGGTCCATGGGATGCAAAAAGTTTTCAGGATTTCACACGTCCACGAAACTCATGTGTATTTTAACCCCGTGTAGAATACTGCGTTGGACTGTATATGTGTGTGTGTATAATGTATGTATGTATACCAAAATGTTTCCTAGAACGTAATGACAGTTTTCGAAAACGTAAGTGCAACCGGACCTTTCGAGAATTGCGGTTTTCCGGAAAAGCTCGTAACCGTACTAAAACTTGACGGATTTAATCGAAAACGAACGACCTCGAAAACTTTCATCCCTGAGGGAGAATGCACCGAAACTTTTGCTACCAGGAGCTTTTTCGTATGTTAAAATAAGTTCAAAAATAAAAATAGACAAGAAAGCATGAGAGTATAGACATTTCCCGTATCGGACAATATGGACTATTATAAAAAAATATGATTTTATCTTCATATTAATATAATTATATAGTATATATATATATATACAGAGAAGACAGCTGTTGGACGTGGTAAATTCCAAAAGCTCAGCGCATCTAGCGGAAGACTCGCACACGGCTAAGAGTGAATCGCGGTCTCTTTAGACACAACGCCGGGTTATCTTTTAACGACTCTTGGTTTTACGAGCGATCCATAGCTGCGAAGTTTACCTGCATTTCTCTACCTCTCTCTACTTTTTTTCGCTCTTCGTCTTTCTCTCTTCCTCTATTTCTCTCTGTTTTTCTCTTGGATTCTCTTCGTTCGATGGACGGTGGACGAGATCAGGATTCACGGATATGGTCGTATGGGCCGAGAGGGTAATTGCCAAGCAACGATCCTTTATCGACAGCACTTATCGTTTAGATTTTCTGTGAGCCATCCTGGCTCGTTTTATAAGCACGTTGGACCTTGGATTTATATATAAATTATGTACACTATGTGATACATGTTATGCACTTCACGTTCCCCGACTCAACAAAATTTCACACATATCAACATTTCGATATCAAGTTGAAAAATCTTGCAAAAAACCGTTGCATATTTCATTATTTTTGTAATTCATACGATCAGTTGAATGGGATGTCGAAAAATATTTAGGATCTCTTGTGCCGGACTGTAATAGTAATTTGTCATTATGAAAATATTAATCTCGTGTCGAAAAGTTTGAAACGGTATGCGATCTTGCGAAATGGATATTCTTAATGTTTCTTCGAAAATAATATTGAGTATTCTTTCAAATTAAAGAGGAATTCGCTTTGCCAAAGGCACAAAGTCCGGCTTGATAAGCGCGGAATTTCTCGTATATACGATATATATACGAAATTATATTCAATTTATGGAAAACCATAAATGGTAGAGTTGGAAGTGAAATGATACCTTGCAGTCATGGAAAAGCTGGAAATTTAGTTGCGTTCTCTAGTGGCAATGTTGCAAAAGGGAGTACGAAATATGTGGGAGAGAGGTTTTGTGAGAACGAGAGGGGGGGGAGAGAGAGAGAGAGAGAGAGAGAGAGAGAGAGAGAAAGAGAGAGCAAGAGAGACGTAGGAAACCTCGCCACAATAATTAATTTCATTCAGGGACCGCACAGTTGCTCTTCAATTACAGGCAAAACAACGGCCAGTTGCTGGGCTTTCTCACCCTCCCCTGCCCTTTTCTCTGTCCTCCCTCCCTTCACCAGCGCCTCTTATTATAACCTTAACGCTGAGACATTTGTCACGAGTAGGAGAAAGTCCACCGGGCGGAAAGAGATGAGAGTTGAGAGGTAGACAAGAGGAGAAAGAGGCCAAAAGTTGAAACAAAACATGCTTTCCAACTCGCGAACGTCCTCTGACTTAATTTATTTTTTTCCCATTTACTTTCCTCGGCTAATATTTCTTTTTTTTATCTTCTCCCTGAGTAAATCTCTAAATGCGGGAAATTAAGAAAAGCCGTGAGAAAGTAAATTTTCAGATAAGTTACGAGAAATGATTATTCGGATTTAAAGAACATTATATGGATCACTAAAAAATATGTAAAAAATAAAAGACAGCTCTATGTATGTGGTTAAATAAAAATAATGAAAAAAGCGCCGAATGTCCAAAAAGATATTTAATTAACGAGCAAGAATAAACTCGTGTGTCTCTTATCTAATCGCTTTCAATCGTTGAGCGATATATTTTTTTTTGTAAACATGTAAAACTATAGAGACCGTGTTTGATTACGATTCTAGGTAGAAAGCCGGGGATAAGAATGGGAAAAAAAAGCAACGAGATTGTTTATGCAAGCTCGTGACGCGTGCACACGAGCTTGGGGTGGCTTTTGTGATGTGAGCCGGCTCGACGGAAATTAAAAGGAGGGGGGGGGGGGAGGGAGAGGCAAAAAGTATAGGAAAAACGAGTATTCTCTCGTTGCATGCCACGGGGATGTGCGGCCAAATTTAAAATATATATTCTCTATACGTGTGTATTTTTACTGCAATGGGAATTGGGAGACTCGCGAGAGTTGCGAGCAAAAGAGAGTGAGTGAGAAACAGAGGGAGAGAGTGAGAGAGAGAGAGAGAGAGAGATAGGACGTGAATCCACGATCGCAACGTGGTAACCCACACCCGACGCTTCATCAGGCCTTGATTGTTTGGCCGGAAAAGTTAATTGAACTTTGATTTCACTCGGTAACTAGAATCTCAACTGCATCTATATTCAACAACAATAATCACGAGTACTAATACATTTTCATTACATTTATATTGGTCGAAATATACTAAAGTTTGGGACACTCGAGCATGCAAATCTGGTCCTTTTACCATGCTCTGAAATCTCAAGCACTATACTGAGACTGGAAGGCTCATACGAAAATGCGATGAACAATTATTTTTATTTCATGTTCTTTTTCTATAATAATAATAATGATGTAATCTTCTTTCTGAGGGTCTGCCATGTCGTTTGACAAAAAAAGTTTATATTGGCGGGTTTTATTTAAAGATCAGCGGAAGACAGTATTTAAAGGTTGAAAATTAAAAATTACAAAATAAAAATAATAGTACACTGAAAAAAAGCATAGTGTTGAGAACGGAGACGTAGTTGGCTCAACTATGCCCTGAGGTTGGATATGGCGAAACCAATGGCGTAGTTGACGCAACCGCCGTGCGTAGTCGAAGGTATTTTGTTGAGACAACTACGCCCGCAATTTGAGGTAAAATTTTAAATATTCAATAGAACCAAAACATTTTTTGAATAAAATTCAATAAATATTTGAAATAGTATCATCGCATTGCTTGAGAAATGGGGAAAAGTATTTCAGTCAATTGTATCAATCATATTTGGATTAGATGAATTGTGTAACTAAAACGTACAGTGATGGTACCGAACAATTATGATTTTGAAATGACTAAGAAATATTTGAAATTTTTTTTATATATATATATTGGAATATTTTTTATTCGATATTTTTGATTTCATATTTCGCGACTTTCAATAGTAAATACGACTAGCCAAAAACGGCATAAATGTTGTGAAAAAAGCTGAGACAAGTATATTTATGCTCCCCAAATAGTCATTCCAGTTAATCCCCCCCACCACCCAGCGCCAAAATACCGATCCCCACAAAAATTTACAAAAACCCGTCTAAGTTGTTCATGCAAAGATCTTCGCACAAAAATCCTTTCTAAAAACCAACTCATCATACAAAGTTTTATGGGTAACCGCTCTCATTATCTTATTTTTTAATGATTTCGGCTAAAAATGGATACATGATTGAATTAGTATGTTCGGACTAAAAATGCAATGTGAAATATTGATCTAAGAAGTGTTCAAATGAATTCAATCTTCGTAAGTAACCATCAATACTTATAAAATTATTAGATTACTTAAAACGTACAGTAGTTCTGAGAAGATGCGATGCATAAAAGAACAATGAACAAGTAAAAACTTGAATTTCTTTTAAATTTTGTAAAAAAAAAATTCAAAAAATATTGCATCGAAACATCCGTGCCAACAGATCAACGGATCGGGAAATATTCCATAAAAAATGATGCCGAAGAAATACTCCAATAGCATCAGAATGCACCGAAAGTTTTTAAATATAAGTAATCATAACGAAACGAGATTTTGAAACAAAAAAATATGAGTACAAAATTTCGAGAGCTAAAGTTTGATTGGAAAAAATAATTTTGGCCGAAGTACTACGCGGGTTTTTCTTTTATTATATTTATTGATTACGAATTATATCTCATGAGCAATAGATTAAATAGTATATTACACAACAAGGGCAGAAAGTTTGAGATTCCTGCACTGCGCATCATGATGCCCGAGGCGAAGCCGAGGGCCATCATATTGCGCAGTTCAGGGCTCTCAAATTTCTGCCCGTGTTGTGTATACTATTTTTCTTCATACCCGGTCGAAAGTACGATTAATTACAATAGACTCACGGCAGATTGATGATTTGATGCCTGCCCTGACATTTGCGGCACGAGCGAAGCGAGTGCCAGCTGGTCGGGGGCAGGCATCAAATCACCAGCTTTGGGGGCAGCTTTGACATTAGAGAAAACACGGTTAGAGACAAGTCATCGATGACAGTTACGGCAGCCTTACATACAGATGTGCGTGAAAAAAGTTTTTGCTCCCGCCGTCACTCTGTTATTTTACCAATGGAAGAATCTCGGTCTTTCTGCATCGAAATCGATGCGGGATGTACGTCCTTGCGACCGAAGTATAAAGAAAAATCAAATATAATCATGATTCAGACAAAAAAAATTAATTCAAACTTGTACCATTTTTTTAAATCGATTTATTTATTTTTTTTATCGGGTTCACATGAATAATGAAAATTGTTGACTGTATTCTTATGAAATACGCAGTTTTTGTAAGCATGAGATCGATTGGTTGAGCAAGATTTCGATGTTTGCACCGATGAATAATAAAAATTATTCACAATATTCCCATGAAATACGCAGTTGGAACTTGGTTAAATCGACATTGTCTCTTGTGTTTAAAGTTTTTTTTAACATCGACCAAATGCACCATAAAATTGACGGCTTCAGTTTTTTGGTCAAGTCTTTAAAATAAACAACTAAATTCGTTTCTTCTGAATTTGACAAAGAACTTTGATGTTCTATCTGCCATTTTTTGTAGTTCTCGTAGACGAGTTTGTACCGATCAGCCGACTTTTTTGGTCAAGTTTCCGTTTGTATAATTAATTCCGCCTCCGCGTCGAAATCTCTTAACACCTCTTCCTCGTCCATGGAGTCATCAGTGGAAATCACTTCGTTCATTATTTTATTTTAAACACTGATTCTAATTCCAAACTGAACTAATCTAATGAACTGCTGAGCTGATGAATTGCTCTCAATTCCAAGAGAAATGGCAGCTTTGACATATTGAACAAAAAAACACGGTTAGAGACAAATGATCGGCGGCAGGGCAGGAAAAAATTTTTGCGCTCGCTGTCACAGAGGGCAAGCGTGTTTTTTTTTTTACCAATGCAGGAATGTTGAACTTTCGACCGAGGTATGAAGAAAAAAAAATTGGTGAAGTACTTATGAATTTTTCGTTTCTCAAATCAAATATCTTTTCGCTCAAAATTATTTCGCATCGCCTGATTCCGTTTTGGGTTGCAAGTGCAAATAGAATTTTCATGTGTTTAAGGTCTCTACCACTCTAGGGTGGTTTAAAACCATATATAATTCAAACCTAGAGTGGTATCATACACCATTCTCTCAGTTATATAAAAAATGAAGAGAATGGTTTCCAAATAAACTTTATTATTGCATGCAAGAGACATTTTATGGTAAAAGAGAAGAGGCACTGTTTTCGACTCCGTTCCAGAGTTTACGTTCGGAAAATTGAATTGTTGGGGCTAGAGTTAATAAAAAAAAATTATTTATTAAGATACTGTTGAAAAGTTTATTTATTAAATTACACTTTAATTTTGCACTATCACTCTTCTATCTATATATATAAAAGTTACTTTAACCAAAACTGAAACTGACCGCGATCTTTATAACCTCACGACTGTTCAAAGATATCAAATATTCACCGAATACGAGTTTATCATACGCCATTCACTTAGTTATCAAAAAAAAAAAAAAAAAACAAAGAGAATGGTTTCTAAATAAACTTTATTATTGCATTCAAGGAACATTTTATGGTAAAAGAGAAGAGGCACCGTTTTCAATTCCATTCTAGAGTTTACGTTCGGAAAAATGGATTGTTGGGGCTAGGGTTAATAAAAAAAATTATTTATTTAGACACTGTTCAAACGTTTATTTATTGATTTAAACTTTACTTTTGCACTATCACTCTTCTACCGATAATATAATAAAAGTCACTTTAATCAAAAGTTGAAACTGACCGCGATCTTTATAACCTTACAACAAAGATATTAAATGTTCACCGAATACACGTTTAAAGTCCTGATCTCAAATATGTCTAACCAAAAATCAAATTATCTGCTTTCACACCCGCGATTTTTATAACCTTACTTTTTAGCCCCACAACGACCACTAGTATAACCGCGATCTTTTTTCTAAACTCACAGCTGTCACTCTTACTTATACATCCTGAAAAAAAGTCATCGGCTGTCACATCAACGAACACAGTCTCGCATATCACCAGAAAATTTTTAGTTATAACTAGTGTCACTAGACAGCAACCGCTAAACGTCAAAAAATGTGTGCGAAAAATGCCACCTTTTTTTGATGATTTAGAAAGATGAAATATTAATATTTCCAATATGCGTTAGGCTACAGAGTTCTAAATAGTCTCGATCGAAAGAAAAAAAAATAAAAAATACGTGAACTAGCAACATCTTTAAAAACGTTTTAATTAATTAAATATCGCCGATACAATTTTCGAAAACCGTTCGAAACCGCTTGCTTGCTGTAAAGACTCTAGTAGCGACTCGTCTTCGTCATCTTATAGTATACGTAAATGTACTTGTCTCGAGTCGCCACCGCGACTCTAGATTAATCGATTTTTTACTCTCTCGTAAGAGCACCTATCCTAACATAATTAGGTAGCAAAACTTTTTTATATCAGCATACTTTAATTGTACGATAAGGGCTTAGACCTGTTTATCTCGTAAAACAAGGTTTCAGGTTTTCTCGACGATTAACAGTCAGAGTGATCGTTATTTAATGATTCAATGTCGGAGCCTTATGAGCACACGGGCGATGCGACGCTCATGCGAGAGCGCTCCGCCCATGGCCCTCTAGCCGATTTCTCCCACACCAGAAATTCCGCCAGGGAATAAGGCTGTCCGGTTACAATATATATAATTCGTGTTCAATAAAACTTATTGTTTGCGTAACGAAATTTCAGTAGCTTTAGGAAAAGGTTTATTTGTTTGAATAGTAACAGAAGATTTCATCCAAATTACCACTAGATAATTAGCTTAATCACAAATTATATTCCGTTGATCTATGGTGTCATTGAATTCAATTCTTGCAGAGAAATTTATTTGATGCTATTATCTTATCAAGTCACGGACAAACCGTATACAACTCAACCTCCGTGTGATTATTTCAAATTCAATCGATTCTGTGTCTCAATTCTTTTTTTTTCAATGTAACTATTTATTGCCGCTGTATTACACGAAATACACTGAACTCAAATATATTAAAATTTAGCGTCAAAATCATGGCGTAATTGTCTCTACGACATGACTTTCAATGGATCAACCATCGGGTGATTAACTGAACGTAATATGACTATTGGCGCAACGAAATTCGTCCAACCCCATCGCGTACTTGGAAATACTTTAATTTTTTTTCAGTGTAGAGCCGCCGACAGCGATAGGGGTGTGGTCGGTCTGTACCTGCGGCGATCTCCCAAGTTAAGCATCCTCGAACGAAGTCAGTAGTTGGTTGGGTGATCTCTTAGCCATACACCGGCTCACGCATCTATAGCTGAGCGGGAGGCAGATTTTCTGAGTTTCTGATAAGTGATAAGCAACTGAAACTCAATAAAAATGTAACCGCCGGTATTGGCAATACTCTTAGAGGGTCTCACGGAAACATTAGTTAATGAAGTGGGGGGAAACCAGGATTAAAAAAACAATAAAAAAAATACTTGGGCCATTATATATAATAAATATTGGGAAATTTATCAATTTTTATACGCTCACATTATTAATTGGATCGATCCTTCAGATTTGAAGACAATAGACTGCCATTACAAAAAGGAAGAAAAGTATATTGGCCATTATTTTTTTTTACTCCTGTTTTGATCTCACGAGATGCTCTCTCTAAGTGCTGGTCTGTTCAGATCTCGTTCCACAAAACTTCCGCTCAGCCACCTCATCGACGATCTTCTATTGTACCATAAATTGTTTGAGTTATATATATGTAATCTATATATCATCCGGACCAACCGTAAAGGGACAAAGGTCTTTGTTTTTTCGTGCCTTTTTTAACCCTCATTCACTCTCTTTTTCCTCATTGTATTCTTCAGCGGTGAAGGGATGAGCCGAACGAGAATGAAGAAAAGTACGAGATCGATCACAATCTTTTTTCGGCTTGCACTTCAAATAATGAGAAGAAGAGAAACGTCAATTTTCTAAATTGAAAGCTCGAATATACATTCGTTCTGCGCAGAATGCTGTCCTTCGATTCGGTGAATGGGGTATATATGAGCCATTCCACACCATTTTGAGCGGCCGTGGATTCAACCATTTTTAATTTTCCTGAAATTTTTTTTTAAAATAGTACCCCATAGAAAGAATATTCACACTAATTTTTAGATTTTCATCTCACATCTTTCAAGAGTTAAAATTTTTCAAAAAAATCCAGATTTTAGAAAGTTCGGAATTGTTCTAATGCCGATATCTCTTAAACTAATCGACATATCGACAAATATCAATATATCGATTTTTTTTCGTTTCGGTTCATACTTTCATGAAAAAAAAGGATAAATAATTATCAAACATCGTTGTCAACGTTTTTTCTGCATCTGAAGTAAAAACTACTTTTTTTAAGACGATTACCATTTTTTATTTTTTTCAAAAATCTTTCATGTGGTATGACCAATTATACGATTTTTAACGCTGGTCCGATCATGTTTTTTATTTTATATTTTTTATAGAATTTTTTTTTTTATAGAATTTTGAAGTTTTTTGTATGAATCATATTTTAATCAAAGTTAAAAAAAAAATATTTTTTTTTTATAGAATTTTGAAGTTTTTTGTCTGAATCATATTTTAATCAAAGATATAACCAATTGCATCGTTTTAAGCCCAGTTTAATTGTGATCAAATGGGTGTTCCCAATTTTCGTCAAAATTTTTTTTGTCAATTTTTTTTATCACCAGTAATACTGGTAAGTAGTAATTACAGTACACATTTACAATTAGGAATTATAGTACTCATTGTACAATTTTTAGTCAAATCCAATAAGTTAAAGATTTTTTTCATTACTTTCCTATAAGAAATAATAGAAATTCTCACATAATTCATATTTTTATTATTTTTTCTAGGAAAGTAATGGGGAAAAAAATTCTTTAACTTATTGGATCTGACTAAAAGTTGTGAAATGAGGACTATAATTACTAATTGTACATGTATACTATATTTAATACTTACCAGTATTACTAGTGATAAAAAAAATGAACAAAAAAAAATTTCGACGAAAATTGGAAACAACCCTTTAATCACAATCAAACGAGGTTTAAAAACTATGCAATTGGTTATATCTTTAATTAAAATATGATTCATACAAAAAATGGGCCCACGATCGAACCAGCGGTAAAAATCGTATAATTGGTCATATTACATTAGAGATTTTTTTGAAAAAAAAATAAAAATATCAATCGTCTTCAAAAAAAATAGTTTTTACTTCAGATGCAGAAAATACGTTGACAACGATGATTGATAATTGTTTTCCTTTCTGTTCATAAAAGTATGAACCATAATGAAAAAAATCGATAAATTAACATTTGTCGACATGTCGATTAATTTAAAAGATATCGGCGTAAAAACGTTTCCGAACTTTCTAAAATCTGAATTTTTTGAAAAATTGTAACTCTTGAAAGACGTGAAATGAAAATTTAAAAATTGGTGTGGACATTCCTTCCATGGGGTACTATTTTATAAAAAAAATTCAGGAAAATAAAGAATGGACGAGACCACGGCCACTCGAAATGGCGTGGAATGCCTCATATATTTAAAAAAAAAGAAAAAAGGAAACAGACAAAGCTTTGGGGAAAACAAAATTCACTTCAGAAAAAAATTGATCTGTTCGTATATAATTGACAAATCAACTTCAACGGGTGCTATTATTTGACGAAAAAAAACACACATACACATTAACGAGAATAAAAGCTGTTCCTGCTTTTATTTGGCAGTAGTTAGTAATTTGAGAGAATTGTAGTTAGAGGCACGAGAGAATTGAGGGAATTAAATATCTCATATGTCCACCTGCATCGATTGAATTCACAGTGTCCTATTTTTTCGCAGACCCGATCAACAAAAAGTAGACAAACAATAAAAAAAAAATCGCATGCACCAAAAAGTTAAAATTATAGGCGCGATAGAA
Source organism: Rhimphoctona megacephalus (assembly GCA_963989365.1). NCBI lineage: Eukaryota > Metazoa > Arthropoda > Insecta > Hymenoptera > Ichneumonidae > Rhimphoctona > Rhimphoctona megacephalus. Next base: position 17,913,552 of record OZ022419.1, read on the forward strand.
AAATTTATGAAATGCCAAATGTATTCCTAATATTTTAAGCTTCCCTTTAATATCGGGAAAAATTAATTTCTTTAAATGAATGAACAAAACTAATGTTCATAATGCAAAGTTTAGAATTTTACCATCTATAAAATGAAATAACACGAAATAAAATTCATACATTGTAAAAATTAATTAGTAACGATCCTGCTGTTACTATTCCTGACGCACGAGGAATTATCGGTAATTATTATTTTTGTTTCTCTCTTTAAGTACTGTGTGGTCAATCGTTTGGTAATCAATTTAATGGTACAAATGTCTACTGGAACATAAATGTTTTTTGGTTAAACGGAAATCTGGCGTCGCAACAACGATCGTAAAATAATAATATTATATTGGCTACGCTCGTATAAAGCTTATTACGAGCGAAATGAATTATACTCTTCGTGTCCATGGCTCACCTGTATCTTGACCATTTATCGTTTCGATGACGTCTACTTTACTCTCCCAACCAAAAGAAAAAGAGCGAGAGAGGGAGAGAGAGAAGAAGAAAGAAAATAGTCAAACGTTACGACCTCACAGTAAAAATTGCCGGAGAACGTAACCTCTCGCGAGATTACGTCGTAACGATGCTCGTTTCCAGATCGTAATGGAAATTCCTACGCTGAACGCTGCTGGCGGGCCGTTAGAGGAAATTCGTGAATCGTGAGCTCTTTCGTGGCCTTCATAAAATTATATATACATATATATGTACGCAAGTGTAGACGACCAACTTAACGACAATCGAAAAATTCTTTGCAACCTTTGTAATTTTCGTAATTTCTCTTATCCACTTGAAATTAACAGCTGTGTTTATTTACATCAACAGTTCGTTAATTAATTATAAACCTGATTTGATTATAAGTGCCTGAATTAACAAGGATTGATAAATTATCCAGAATTTTCATCAACACAAAAATGGGTGGAAAAAATTTGAAATAGATTGATTGGAAATCAGTTAGAATAATTCGAAATATAAAGTAGCCAATTCAACAATCATTGTACCTGAAATAAAAAGTGACACGTTTAATTTTAAGAATAAGACTCTAAATGTGAATCATTTTTTAGGATGGTTACAAGAGCTGTTAAAAAAAAAGATCAAAGCATAAAGTAAGATAGCAAATAAAGTGAGAAGTGGAAAAATCTGAAAAAAATTCAAAGTATACTCTTTATATCATGTACAATAGAGAAAAAAAGTTTCAATATAAACCTGGGAATCTGGTTGTACAGAAGGAGTAGAAATTTCTCTGTGAGAGGGTTCACAAGTTTTGCGCTCTACGCAAATACGAATTCGTGTCGCCCCTAAACGAAACGTTTTCCCTGTCACCACGAATATCTCTCTTTTTCGTATTTTTTTTTCCTTTGCCCTTTCTCACACTTCTCCTGGTTTCGGTCTCTCAATGAAGAACAGTGAAAAGCAAAAAGGACTAGAAAAAAGCGGACGAATACAGGAAGAAAAAACGAACGAATCCAACCCCGATGAAGATGTCTACGTTGACTTTAGCTAATTTTTTATCGCCATTGGGGGAAGGCGTTTTTTTTCGTGAAGTTTTTCGAGCCCCTGAGCTAGCGCGTGATGAGGGAATAATCCCCCACCCTCCCACTCCTGCACCACTATTTACAAAGGGCGTTGCCGGGATTCCCAGTCCTGGTCTCGTTTTACAAAGGTTTTATCCCAATTTCAAGGTATTCGTTCGCTTTAATATACAAACACGTTAATAAGTGTAAAATAATTTTTTTTTTTCAATCGATAATCCTCGAAAGGCCTTCAAATTTCCAATCTTTTGTTACTCCCGAATGCCTACAGGGAAAAATGCAAATTATGTGGTTCAGGATAATCAGCTGATAGGGCTATCTTCGTAGCAACTTTTCTACGGAACGGAGACAAATGTTATTACAAATTTTTGCATGTATTTTCTAGATGTAAAGGACTATGACTTTAGCCGGAGTTTGTTAGAGTATATTATGATCGAACTACCTTAGATAATGAATATTTGCATTACACTTCATTTGACCATATCGAATGTGACCATAAAAGGCAGCTCGACGATGGACTGCTCCACGTTGTTGTGCATTGCTAATTTTACTCAAGAATTCCACGTGCCTTTTCTGTACAAAGTTCTTTTATGTTAACATGTATTATTATTTTATATTAAAATTTACTTTTTTAATTTATTCGTGTATTTACTTGAAAACTACGTTCCGACTTAATAATAAGTTATAAAGTAAAGCATTGATTCGCTTTTGTGACATTTTGATAATTCATTGAGCTAATAATAAATACATTTCTTTTAAAAGAAATTATAACTATGATTCAAAATATATATTAATAAATAAAATCGTTTCGAAAAAAAACTGCTGACGGCAAACAAATGTATGATCGGAAAAATGATAAATAACGATGACAGTTTCAAAATTAAAAACAATTTGTATGAAAAGGCTGTTTTAAAAATAAAAACGAATTTAAAAAATAGTATTTTTTTTTTTAAACCTATCAACATTGAAACCTATTAACTTTGTACTAAAATCGAATACTTTTTTATTTTCCGCACGAAAGCAAAATAACGAAAAAAGAAATTACCTTCGAACCTTTTGCGATTTGTTCACCCTCCCTTGTATGCCAATTCAATCAAATGGATAAATACGTATGAAAGCGCATTACCACGCTTTTACATCGAGTTCACTCAGTTTATAAATCAATTTATCTTTGGTGCATCGCGATGACTTTGTTAGTTGCCCCTTTCGAATATATGATACGTTTGTTACGTCTATATCATTACACTATATAATATATCACACTATAAAACAAGAATATATTGTCTATATATGAACATAAAATGTATTCTTTTGATTGAAAATTCTCTCAATCTTGAATTATTTTTATTCACGATACATGATCGACGCATACAAAAAATGGCAAATTTATTGGCATTGCTGGATGAGGCAAAAGGTTCATCACAAAAAGCGAAGAGAAAGATTGATCTACTTTTGTCTCCTTCGTTTTTCCGTCTTTGTACAACGGCGAAAAAAAATTCTTTTCAAGTATCGAGAGGATCGTACTACTTCTCTCTTTCTCTCGTTCTCGACGTAAAACCGATAAATTTAAATACCAGATCTCGAGAGTTGATGAAAAATCGTGGAAACGACAAGCAGCGTTCTTTACGATCTGAATTTCAATGCGATGCAAGAGTGGGGGTTATTCTCGCCCTGTGATTTTATAGACCCTTAGTATGTGGCTCGATACCGTATTTCATCTATGTACCACATTCATATTAAGGTCTGTACAAAAGCAAGGACAATTTTCATAAAAAATCTTAAATAAAAACTTTTAATATATAAAATATAAAAATTCGTCAAAAGTTCGTATTCTCTCTCTTTCGCGGAACAGCGGAATGGGCGAGGGCATTATTCAATGAAAAATTGAGCAGTGTTTAAATTAGAAAATAATTACCATTTATTGTTCGCAACTTTCTTTTTAAAGATACGATTTAAAATAAATTTAGTTCACAAGTGTGTATTTGATTATAAATCATTTCATACCAAGACCGAAGGATTATTAAAACAAAAGATTTTAAAAAATGATAATACGCGGGAAAAATGAGACACGAGAATATTCGCGAGCACACACACACTCTGATGTTTCTCATACATGCGACCGGGATTCTACACACTCTTATATTCTACAAGGAGCCCATATTTTCTAACCGTGGAATTACTCACAGAAAGAAACGAAAAGATTTCAAAATCGTTTGTAAAATAGAATGAAGATGGATGATCAATAAATTACCGAATATCCGTTAGTCGGTGACTCGGCCGGACTATTTGATTTACAAAACGCGGTATTTTATTCCCGGTCCTTTGCACACCGATAACTCTCACTCTCGTACCACATACAAACTCTCGAATAATCTCGTGCACACGCAAAATAATTATAGATGGAAAATGATTAAGAGTCGCGGTAGCGAGTCGAGACAAGTACATTTACAAGCGAGTCTCTACAAGACACTTTTACAGGAAGCACCGCGATTCTACCTGTTTTCGAAAATTGTTTCTCTAATATTTATTATATGATACCATTTTAGAGGATTATTTGAGTTCACGTATTTTTTATTTTTTTTCCTTTCAGTCGTGACTAATTAGAACCTCATAGCTCAAAGCGTATTGATAATATTAATTTTTTTTATCGTTGCACCACGAAATTCAACATTTTTTCGCACATATTTTTGATGTTCAAATATTTTTTTCGCAGTTGCTGTCTAGTGATACTAGTAATATTGGTATAAAGTTCTGGTGATACTAGAGATCTGTCGTGGATGTGACAGCTGATCAATATTTTGATATGAGTTTTGACTTTTTGTTAGAGTAATAGTCATGAGGTTATAAAGATCGTGGACGTGACAGCTGATTCAAATTTTCGAATTAGTTTTGGCTTTTGGTTAAAGTGACAGTTATGAGTTTTGGTTAGTAGATAGAATAATAGTGCGAAAATCCAGTGTCATTTATATTGATGGTGATTAGCCTTACTAGTTTTGTGTTTAGTTGAAATGATAGTACGGGAATGAAGTGTCATTTCATTTGAATATACTTTTTTACCAATCGCACGGTTCACGGAATTCTTAGACGGTAAAAATCCCGTAAATTATTATATATCTCTTGTACTCATAACGGCTTAGTCGGTATTTTACATGGCTTCAAGCAAGAAGAATTTTCATTGGAAAAAAAAATCGGCTCGAAGTAGATCGTTTATTTTTTGTTACATAAATTTACACAATCTACTACGCGTGATAAATAAACGTTATTATAACTTCGCTAAACAGTATGATCGAAAGTTTTTTTCCGTTCAAATTCTTTTAGCAGGAAACTTTGTTAGCATAAATTGGTTGTTTCGCAATCTCAAAAAGAGAGTGAATACATGAAAAAATATTCTATCAAAAATAAAATTTAGAGAAGTTTTGAAATGCAAAAATAATTAGAATGAAATAAACCCGAAACGGAATCAAGTGATGCGAAATATAAGTATTTCATCAATTTTTTTTTTTTACCTACTGCTCATGAGATATAATCCGTGATCATAAAACGTTATAAAAGGAAAACTCGCATAGTACTTCGGCCGAAATTCTTTTTTCCAATCAAACTTTTGCTCTCGAAATTTTGTGCGCATACTTTTTTTCTTTCAAAATCTCGTTTCGTTATGATTACTTTTATTTATATTCGAGTTCTTACTTGTTCGTGGTTCTTTTATGCGTCGTATCTTCTCAGAACTACTGTACGTTTTAAATAATCTAATAATTTTATAAGTATTGACGGTTAATTATGAAGATTGAATTCATTTGAACACTTCTTAGATCATTATTTCACATTGCATTTTTAATTCCAATATAGTCGTGATACACCAGCTCGAAATTCAATCATGTATCCATTTTTAGCCAAAATCATTAAAAAATCACTTGAGCGACCTTTAAAATTTTTATTCAATATCCAATTTTTGAGAGAATAACTTTTTGATAAAATGTTACCATATTTTGCTGCAATACCGAAAAAAATGTTAATTCTTTTGCATTACTCAGACACGTATAAAATATAGACATGTTTAATTGGCAAGCTATGAATTTCATACAAAAAGTCAATAAATCCCCGTCAACAAACAGCATATATGCTGTAAAAAAGTTGAGACAAGTACATTTACTCTCCCCAAATAATTGTTACGGTAAAAAATCCCCTTCTGAACGCGAACCCTAACAAAAAGTTATAAAAGAGATTTCCTTCCAAAAAAACCAACCTAGCAAAAATTCTCTGATTCACATCTAATCTCTCAAAAAATTATAGGAGCACCGCACAAAATTTTTTTCAATAAATTAAAAACTCACAAAAAGTTTTAAGAGGGCCTCACCAAAATTTACCAGTCAAATCATAATCTCACCAGGAGGATCAGAAGGGCAGGAGTGCTAGGGAACTACGTTATAAATCCTGATAAGGACTGTTAAAATGATGTCTCGATTCATAGGGCTGAAGATCCGGCACGGTGTTCCTCTTTAGTTTCCAGAAGACGATATTAGGAGAAGAGCGATCCGAAGTCCGTATAAGATTTCCCGAGTTGGCCCGGGGAATGAACAAGTCGTAGTCGAGATGATCGAAGAAAAATTGTTCTATTATAGAAAAGATTTGTAATAGCGTTGAGAGATATGTGACAAAGTCGGAGTTCCTTGGAGAGTACCTGCTCGGCACTCGCTCCGAAGAAGAAGTGATCCTAAGCGCTGCGGAACGCGTCTATTTATACTAGGTCGGTCTCGCGTGATTGGTCGAGGATCGCATGGTGGGGAAAGCCCGCAGCTGCTTCTCCCTGATTGGTGCGCGGAACCACATTCTGACTTTGTCGTAGAGGGGGTATACTTCTACGTTACGTATGGTGTACAATTTCTCTTCGCGATTAAGAATAATAATACTAATAATAATAATAATAATAGTAATAATAATATTAAATCGTAATATGGTTAAGTAATCGCGATTTTTGGGTTTAAATAAGTATTTGAAATTTATATTTCAGCAAGAAAAAAGAACGATGTTTCTGGAAAAAATATAGTGCTCGAAGAGTGCGTATAACAAAATGTTTGGTTGGAAACATGAACATTAGTTCCAATATTTTTTAATTGTTTTTTCTATTGATAATTTCTTAAGGAATGAAATTATGAGTGGAAAAAAATTTAAAAAAAATATAATTCAGGATTGACATCTAATAACTATATATTTACACGTGGTAAAAAAGAAGAAAAAAATAGAAGATATGTATATCACAAGCTGGGAATTTTTTGAGATATGTAAAAATATGTATACAAAAATGGTGAATTTTTTCAAAAAAATCAAAATGGTCCAAGTTTTGAAATAAAAAACATATTTTTGGTTCAAACCGAAAGAAACATGAAATTGAATTTCGATATGTTTTTTGTACTTTTTTTTTTAAACTACAATTCAAGACGAAGAAAATGACCTACTATTTTATTTTGATATCGCTATTGTTGAAAAAACTATGAGCAATAAAAAAAATTCGTGCGAATTTAAAAAAAAATCATTATTTCTAAATGGGTTGAGAATAAAATCTGAAAAAATTCCTAAATATTCCTTTCAGTAGTTATTTGAAAATAAGAAATTTTCGACTAAATTAAAAATGGTCGGGGTCACGGACTAGTCGGTTTGACATGGAACGCCCCATGTATATATGTAAATGCAAGTATATAAGGCAAAAAGAGTTTTCTAAGGCAATGGACCATTTGGCTGGCTCCCAAAAATTCGTGGACCAGACTAACGACAAAACTCGAGGTCGAATTACTCCACCCAACGACGAAGCGTATCAGCGACAACAATCTTGTCATTTAAAGTACAACGCCATCGATTCGCATTTTCGAAAATATATATATATACAACGCTGAAGTTCCAACCCACGAGACTCATCTTTGTCTGTGAATTTTTGGGTACTTCGAGTTTCTGTCTTTGTCTGTTTTCCCCTCTCTTTGATTTCTCTCGCTCTCTCTCTCTTTCCAAGCTTGCGTATTTCGATTAGGGATTCTCCTTCGAAAAGAAAACGTTCTTATCCTGTCCGACATTTTGCCTTGTCTATGAGACACGATGAGTGAGAGACAACGAGAGAAAGAAATTCTCGAATTTTTCGACGGGCGCCGAGACTCCTGGAGACGTTTGGCTTCCTTTTCCCTTAAAATGGTCCGGTATCAAATCGTTTTATAAAAAAACAACAATTTCAATTTTTTTTCACATGACTGGTGGAATTAATGACCGAAAATCGATTAAAGTATCTTTAAAAACCATGTGTCGTTATCCCTTTTGGTTCACTATACAAACACTTTTGATAATATTTTGAAACGGCAAAAAATAAATGTATTCACTCAGTTTTAGATTTCTGCAGTTTCTGCAGTAACAAATAAAAATGGATGTGCTCGGGTTTGGCCAAACTAATGAACAATCCAGCGTTGTAACGAATTTCCTTTTTTTTTAACATTATTTCTGGAAATAACGAGGATCCTTTGTACAAATAATATATCCGTACAATCCCATTATACGTGTCTGAAGAACTGACAACTTTCGATTCATAAACGTGTTTGAAATGTTAACGGAGAAATTGTATTATTATTATTATTATTATTCTATTCTTTTACTCCTATCGTTAGTATATCTGTAATCAGAATTTTTTTCGCTCTTGTGTTTGATTGTGTTGTATTTTATTAAACCGTCTGTCTGGCAATAACCCGTCAAAAGTATAATGAAAAGATAATATCATTATCGACCAACTGAATAAAAGCTTCCACGGTCAATGAACAATACAATAAAAAATTTTAAAATTAACTCGGAAACAAAAATGACCTAAACATCAAACCAATCCAAACCGGAAACGAGAACAGCGAAGTAATTATATTATTATAATAACCGTGGTCGGTCCATTGTATGTTTTTGTGTGTATTTTGGATTCACATGGCGGACAGAAAGTGCAACGTTGAAAGAGTAATTCGCTTAGTACGACTTCAAACGCTTCAATGTGTACACCCTCCATTGTTTTCGGATAGACAGAGCGAATGTTTCCTCATATTTCTATACATCGCCATTGTTTGCTCGTTTGATGAAACCCTCAATGGCCCAAAAAAAAAGTCTAGCAAATGCTAGACTTTTTTTCCACTTTTTTTGTAAGCCCTTCTTACAAAACTTAATAAACATATCGCCTTGATGGAAGCCGCACGGAATTACTTTTTTATACCTTCTTTCTGATTCTTAAGGGGTCTACCCTAATTAGAATTTTCAAAAAATCGATTTTTTTTTATTGCATTTTTCGAAAGTATACATATTTAAAAGTATCATACTAAAATTTTATGATGATCCTAGCAGTCTACATGTACTTTTGAGGGACGCTCACTTTGTTACCTATTACCTTGAATGCTCAGCACGGAGAACCCGAAAATATTTTAACCGTTTCAGGAGACGATTCCTGGCAAAAAAGAGGATTTTCTTCTCTTATTGGCATAATTTCTTTGATAAATAAACACAGTAAAAAAATTGCAAATGTCGCTATCAGATAAAGTTACTGCAAAGCGTGCGAGAAAAAAAAGGAACAGAATACACGATTGAATATGCAGCGTGGTACGAAGTGCACAAAATAGACTGTAGTGCTAATCACTCTGGTAGTGCTGGAAAAATGGAAGTTGACGATGTATGTGAAATGTTTTGGGAATCTCTCGGAAAATTTTCTGTGCGTTATGGTTTTTACATCGGAGATGGTGACACGAAAACTTTCAAAATCCTGCTCAATACACAACCATATGGCGAAGATTTTATCGTAAAAAAGTTAGAGTGCGTCTTACACGTTGCAAAAAGAATTTTGAAGCGTGCTAGTGAAGCTAAAAAAATTCTTACACAGGCACGAAAAGCTGCAAAGAAGAACGAGAAAAAAACCCCAGCGAAAAAAAGTGCAACACGAACAGTTGTCGCGAAAAAGAAAAAAACCGTCGTTAAAAAAGTTCCGGTTGTGAAAACTCAGGATTTAACGATCAAATTAATGAAAGAACTGTCAAAAAACTATGGTTTAGCAATTCAAAGACATTCCGATTCCGTGGAAGAAATGCGCAAGGAGATCTGGGCAGGATTTTATCATAACATTTCAACTGACAGCAATCCACAGCATTCGTACTGTTCTGAATCCTGGTGTAAATACAAGAAAGCTGTAAAAAATAATTCTGTTCATAAGTTCAAACATCCTCCTGCTCTCGCTAAAGATGTTCAAGAAGTTTTAAAACCGATCTACGATGATTTGACAACACAAGAACTACTTGAAAAATGCCTCGGCCGAAACACGCAGAATAATAACGAATCTTTCAACAACTGCGTCTGGTCAATGGCTCCCAAACACACATTTAGCGGAAAAAAAATTGTTGAAATAGCATGTCGAACAGCTTCTTGTATTTTTAACGAGGGATTACAGCCAGTATTAAAAATCTTGGAAGTAATGGGCGTCAAAATCGGCCCGACCGCCGTGCAGTTCGTCGCTGACCGTGACAGAACACGTATACAAGTTGCGAACCGCCGCAGCAGCGATGCCTCTAAGGAAGTCAGAACGAAACGAAGGCAGGCTATTTTGGATGAGAATGGGCACTATGAAGAAACTGAAGGCATAATGTATGATGCAGGCATCGCTGATTAGACGTAAGTAAGATTTTTTCACGATTTTTCGTTAAAGAAAACTTTAAACGCGTTTTTCTCAAAATGACGTTTTTGGACGGCTTGTTGATAAAATCTCCGAAACTATTCAACTGACCCTCACCAAAATTTTACCACATGTTCTTTATGACTATAGCTATAGCGCATATCATACGAATTTTGAAATTTTGAGTGTAATTATTTTTTTTTTTTCAAAAAACGATGAAAAAAAACGTGATTTCTCGTAGTTTTCGAAAAAATGGCCGCCGTTTTGTCATTTTTGAAAAAATCAAAAATCGTATGATATGCGCTATAGCCATTTACCTAATGAGTCTAAAACCATTTTTTCCCCCCAGTTCATCCATTCCAGAGATTTCATCAACGGCGCACACCCATCTTTTTTTTGGACCTGTCTTCTCCCCCATTTTTGTGTACAAAAACTGAGTGAAATAAATATGAAAAAAAACTTTTTGTGTATTTTAAGAGTATATTTTTTAGGCCTAACACTTTTTATATCCATATTTATAATTTATACCGGTCAAAAAAATTCGTGAAAATAGTATTTTTTTTGCCCGTCTAATTAGGGTAGATCCCTTAATCATTTTAATTACGAAACCGATTTTTTTTTTTTTACCATTGTTCATATTATCGTAATATCCTAATTAAAGAGCTACTTATTATAATTGCATTTAAAAGGATTAAGTCACTTTAAAGTTTTTCAAAGTTGTTGAAAACAATTCTTAATTAAAGACGCATATTTTGTTCCACCGCAAAATACTAACAAACATAGAAATCGAAATAAAATTGTCATTTGATCGTAGCATTCATCATGATCTATCAGAATTTCGGCTGTATACGTACACGCACCCGATATGTATATAAGATATAAATATATATACACATGTATATTTTTTGGTACGTTGACCCATATACACCTGAACAAGCTGCGCTGGCTGCCTGCCGCAATTGGATTTTCATCTCAGAATAAATGGAAACACCTCGGTCACAGAATATATGGGTGGTTGGTACGAGAACTCGGTGGAATACCCTCCTGTTCCCCACATAACGTCCAACTGAAATCGAATAGCAAATCGTTCGATCCGATAAAAATGCAGGAAAGGTATTGGATTTTTTTCCTCCCTGAATGAGTTCAATACAGAAAAATGTTTACATTTACATACACATATATGTAACACGCAACATAATACAAATAACTGAAAAAAATATTTTGACATTTTTTTCAGTATTAAAATTGTACTATTAAGGATGTTTTAGTGGCACAATCCAGTCGTTGAGTGTCTATAAAAAATGACTCTAATGAGCAAGTTAAAAAAATAATGAATTCACACTCATACAGATAATGAACACAAATGATCGAATATACCAATTACAATCGATTTCACAAATAATTATTTGATAAAAGTATAAATAAATTACTCTTTTAAGTAAAAATCATAATAAGATATTTTTGAATTTATGATCGGAAATCTATCTAAACGTTAGTTAATATATACTAGGAGTCTGTTTATAAACAGTACATGCAGGAACTTGACAAATCTGGTAGTTAATTAATTATGTTTTAGATCTTCTGTAGCAAAATAAAATTGGCAACGTTCTATCCAAAATTTGTTTTCCTCGGCAATTGGTACGCACATACCGTGCATATACTGTTTACCCATACATAACCTCAAAAGATGGCGGAGCAGCCACGCTATAGAGATTACTTCGAAAAGATAAGAAAAACACAGCTTTGAGAGAAGTGGTTAAAAATCGTAATAAGATTATTAATGCATATTGCGTCATAATACAGTGTTATGGCACAGGGGACAAAAATCTTAAGCAGCAAAGGGATTGAAATACATATTACAAATACATTTTTTTCCTCGTCCCAGTGTGTTACTCACAATTTCTCTGTCAATGTCATTTTTATCAGTTTCGTAATTGTCATATCCATCCATAATGAAATTGTTTTTTCTTGTCAACTTTGAAATTGTTATTTCCAAAATACGATTGTTGTTTCCACCATACGATTGCTATTTTTGTTCATTTTATGATTGTTATTCTTATGACAAAAAATGGATTAAAATCACATTTTACCCATACTCATCATCCTTCTTTCTTGTGTGTTGATGACTATTAATTAATTATGTTTATTATTTAATGTATTATACGTAGTACGTGTGAAACTTTTTCATTCGAGCTTATCAGATAAATTAGAATTTCCTCGCCAGAAACGTGCAAAAAGGTAGCTTGCATCATTCAATACGATCATTGCGACGATGTCAAATTTATTAGGTGTTAATTCTGATTTCATCGTCTTGCGTCCAATAAAGATTAAAAATAGCAAAAATCCCCTCCCGGGGAAAAAAAACCTGGGCAAGTACATTGGTGGTCCCTCGTTTCCCTATGATATCACAAAAAATCCAAAACCCCACTTAATTTTTTTTTTTTCAATCTTTACTAATTTTATTCATATCCCGGAGGGAAACCAACCATATAGATCACAAAATATCCGACCAAAAAACCAGACTTCACAATAAATGTTACTTTGAATTTATTTCCACAGAACAAAACAAGAATCAAAACATTAAAAAATCAGCGTTATCAAGATGAGAAAAATACCACTTATAATTGGTATGTAAGAAGTATCAGTAGTCTAGAAAAAAATGAAAAAAGATCGACATCTAAGTTACGTGCAGCAGTAAAATTTATGATATCAGTACTAGGATAAGTATTTCTTTGGTGACTGAGAAGATATCAATATGGACGTACCGGCAACGTAGGGCATGCAGTTGGTGCATTGCTTCTGGGATCTCCTAAGTCGAGTAGCTACTTTTGTTTTGGCTATGGCGCGACCAATGTTGCCAAATAGTATTTACTTATATGACCTAATGAAACTACATTGCCCGCGCCGTGGCTAAAATAACGAAAAACAAGCAGGAACAGGAAGTTTCGCATAAGATCCCATGCTTTTGTAATGTTAAAAAAAAACTTTAATTTATGTCTGTACATGATAGCACAGTTTTGTTTGATTGGTAATAATTTGATGAACGTTTACCACCGTACGTTGAGCGTATACGCACAGAGTACTTGTCCATCCCATAACTTTTTATTAAAATTGCTCATTGCAGTAAAAATCAGGGGTCCCTCTCAAAATTCAAAGGTTATAAATACGCACTTTTTCATTGTTGGTATTGTCTTATTTAATTTTTATTTTTTTATGATTAATCCCGCATAACGGTTTAAATTCTCATTTTCAAAACATAAAGGGCTATTTCGATAGCTGGCGCCCAAGAACGTCAAAATGAAACGAACGGAGGGGGATTATTTTGTGTGAAATTTGCGTGATCTTAAAACTTTGGATACAAATTTGACGGTGCATTCATAGCCTGCATTGATCTTTTGACCATTCACCAGTGGTTACTTAGATCTTCCACTAATAAATAGTAGCTTTTCAAAGTATAATAACTTTCATTGCTGGCAATAGTAGTTTTCGAAAGTATGATACGCTACATTGCTGGCAATGGTTTACTGAGTCGCATTTTCAGAAATTTCATAACTGACTGCACTTTATGTTAATGCAATTTTATGATGACTACGAACACCATTTTATTCCGATTGAATCGACGTCGAATGTTGCGTATGATACAAAGCCATTCTGAAATTCGCAGAAGAATTGATTTTCTTATAAATTTCTGACGGCGAAAAGCAACGCATGCAACGAAAAACACCTCCAATTTGATTTTCACTTGAATGAGCAATTTTAATAAAAAGTTATGGGCCGGACAAGTACTCTGTGCGTATACGCTCAACGTACGGTGGTAAACGTTCATCAAATTATTACCAATCAAACAAAACTGTGCTATCATGTACAGACATAAATTAAAGTTTTTTTTTTTAACATTACAAAAGCATGGGATCTTATGCGAAACTTCCTGTTCCTGCTTGTTTTTCGTTATTTTAGCCACGGCGCGGGCAATGTTGTTTCATTAGGTCATATAAGTAAATACTATTTGGCAACATTGGTCGCGCCAAAGCCAAAACAAAAGTAGCTACTCAACTTAGGAGATCCCAGAAGCAGTGCACCAACTGCATGCCCTACGTTGCCGGTACATCCATATTGATATCTTCTCAGTCACCAAAGAAATGCTTGTCCTAGTACTGATATCATAAATTTTACTGCTGCACATAAGTTAGATGGTGACCTTTTTTCATTTTTTTCTAGACTATTGATACTTCTTACACACCAATTATAAGTGGTATTTTTCTCATCTTGATAACGCTGATTTTTTAATGTTTTGATTCTTGTTTTGTTCTGTGGAAATAAATTCAAAGTAACATTTATTGTGAAGTCTGGTTTTTTGGCCGGATATTTTGTGATCTATATGGTTGGTTTCCCTCCGGGATATGAATAAAATTAGTAAAGATTGAAAAAAAAAAAATTAAGTGGGGTTTTGGATTTTTTGTGATATCATAGGGAAACGAGGGACCACCAATGTACTTGTCCAGGTTTTTTTTCCCCGGGAGGGAATTTTTGCTATTTGATATCAATTCTTATTTCTATAGTATTTTCATATATTTCGCTTTATATAGACTCCAATAGAATATGTATATAACAAAAAAAACTTACAAGGTGTTTGCATCATTACATCATCGATTTATTTCAATGTCAGGAATCAGTACTGCTCACACTACTAATTCGACATAAGAGAATGAGACAGATTTTCTACCATAAATTCATTGTTATTGAGGTTATTTAAATATAGCAGCGTTTCGTTCCTGTGATAAGAAAAAAGTTATAATGTTTTCAAAAGAGTTAACTACAGACTCGAAGTATTTTCGAGATGTTAGTAATTCGTTGATAGGTTATTATTCGATTACAGCTTAGCAGGAAAGTGTTATAGAAGAGATCCAAAGTACCAGTTTTTCCCCAAGGCAAAATTTCAGAAAATTAAATACTTTATCATTAGCTTTCAAGTTGTGTATTAGAATAAGGCATTTATGGGCGAAAAGGCAGCGAGGATATTAGCAATTTCGGTCTAAGCTATAAATAGATAATTATATTTAACTTTACTGTCAGGAGCCTCAGAATTATTATTCTTTCAAAGATGAAATGACGGAAGAATATGACGCATCGTCCTTGACTTACAAATTGTTTTATAAAACATAGAAAAAAATTAGATTAAAAAAAAAATTCGGCCGAAGTACTTGACGAATGTTCTTTCGCTTAATTTACATAATGTATCGGTCATGGTGACAACCTCGCCAAGTACTTCGGCCGAAATTCTTTTTCATCTAATTTTTTTTCGTTTGCAATCTTTTTTTGCTTCAGACTCTTATTGATACAGAGTTGTTATTTTTATTCTGGTAGGTAAAACAACTGCATTTTCGAACTTGATTCTTTTCTCTATCAACATTCAACATTATTTAAAGATTTTGTCACACGATAAAGCCTCCCATATTTGGCCGCATATATTTTAGTATAACTCAATTTATTTTATAACTTTTTGCGAAACCCAACCTTAGCTTTTCGCGAGAATTAACTCATTTTGTTTTGTGTGATTTGAATTTATTTGATACATTTTTTGAGAGTGGTCTCTTTTCTTACTTTTTGATAGGATTTGATTTTCTCAGGGATTTTTGGGAGAAAAGGTTTTTGCAGTGTATGTATATTCGTGAAAAAATATGGGAACGGCGGTCAACAAATGTACTTGTCCAGGTTTTTTCCGCGAGGGGAATTTTTATGCATGATATGATTCGTTTTTTCTCGTTCTTTTCGAACATCTCGCTTTATATAGATTAGAAAAAGGTTATATTCAGAAATTATCGCTTTTTCATTTCCAAACCCTGACCCCTTCTACTTCGAGTCTGGTTTTTTCCCCATGAAATAAAGGGACACGTGTTTTGGAATTTTCAATTTGGCATTTTTTTTATTCTCGGGCCAGTCAAATTGCTTTGACATTTCGATTTACTTTTCTGGAATCAGGCTAAAATAAGTCGGGAACTGGGCGTCCGATACAAAAATTTACAAAGCTTTTGAGGGCAAGATTAGAGCAGTCAGAACTCTTCCATAGAATTTGTAGCAATTTGAATTTGTGTTTATCGAAGAAACATATTAAATAGCAGTATCTCCTTGTTATATTTGTATGAAAAGTGAAAAAACATACTGCACTTTAAGCCCAACAAAGTTCAGAAAATTTGGATTGCGTTCCGAGGACAGGAATTTTAATGCCATCCAAAAATGAGCAGCAGAAGACTTTTGGTAATAAATTTTTCAATTCATAATGCCACAATCAGAGACAGAAAGTGGAAATACTTGGCGCATATGTCGCTTCACAAAATGTTAAAAGTTTATAAGTATCGGCTACATTCCCATGATACAAATTTTGATACAAATTTTGATATGTATAACAATAATGGCCGTGAAAGCCTCAAAACTAGAACTTACAGATATTTTAATATTATCTTTGAATATTGAAAAGTTCAGAAACTATGTTATGGATATTTTAAAACAATAAATTCAACAAAGCGGGCAAACTTAGATCAGTACTGTGCCCAAGAAAATGGATCGAGTTTAGTTGTACCAGTTGCATTATCTTCGTGCAAATTTTTATACCATCACAACCAGAGCATCCGTAGAGCAAATCTTTTTGAAAATATTTTTCAATTCGTTATGCCACAATAGGAGCCAAAAAGTAGAAATACTGAGCACACATGTTGCTCCAGGAAATTTCCAAAGTTTGTAAGTATATGTTGCCTTCCAATGAAACGAATTTTTATACTTCCAGAAAAAAAGGAACCAAAGACTTTCTGACATTTTTTTTAATTAATCATGCCACAACTCAAGCATACCACACATTGGGCTTAATAAAGTTTATGAGCTTTGAAGGTCCTACAATTTTTTGAATTAATTACAGGAGATAAAAGCAACTATCGTAAATGTAATTCCGGTAATCGACCATAAAATGTGATGTGAATAAATATTCGTCCACATTGGTTTCATCCCGATACGTAAAAAATCATTCATTTTATGCGTATTGATCTGGGTTATTGAGAACCAAATATCGCATCTATTTGTCGGGATAATTTTTTCGTTAAGATTTTAATGAATCCAAGTAGAACAACTCGCAGTACTACTTGGATTCATGTAAATATCAACGAAAAAATTATCCCGACGATAGAAATAGAAGGCAGATTTTTTTCCGAAATTTTTCGCTCTAGATAAATGAAACATCAAAGAACGAGTTTTACGTAATTGGACAGAAAACGTATCGAATCCATTGTAAAAAAAGTTTATGCATTTCTTCATTCCTATTTTTATCAACAAGGTGAAATTATGATATTTGCAAATACCATTTATAATAATAATGAGTGTGAAAGCCTCAAAACTAGAACTTACAGATATTTTAATATTATCTTTGAATTTTGAAAAGTTTAGAAAGTATGTTATGGATATTTTAAAACAATAAATTCAACAAAGCGGGCAAACTTAGATCAGTACTATGCCCAAGAAAATGGATCGAGTTGAGTTGTACCAGTAGCATTATCTTCGTGCAAATTTTCGTACCATCACAACCAGAGCATCCGTAGAGCAAATCTTTTCAAAAATATTTTTCAATTCATTATGCCACAATAGGAGCCAAAAAGTAGAAATACTGAGCACACATGTTGCTCCAGGAAATTTCCAAAGTTTGTAAGTATACATTGCGTTCCAATGAAACAAATTTTTATACTTCCAGAAAAAAAGGAACCAAAGACTTTCTGACAATTGTTTGAATTAGTCATGCTACAACTCAAGCATACCACACATTGGGTTCAATAAAGTTTATGAATTTTGCATGTAGCCATTACTTTTCGAAGCCAAATTTTAATCCCATCCAAAAATGAGCAACCGAAGAATTTTCATAATAAAATGTTCATGTCCTAATAATGCCACTATTCGAGCCAAAAAGTGGAAATATTAGGCACACTTGTCACTTCACAGATATTTCAAAGTCTGTACGTATCTGTTGCAATTCAATGATACAAATTTTGATAATATCAGTAAAAACACATCCTTCCTGAAACTTCCTGAAACAATTTTTCAAAATTTATTATGCTACAACTAAAGTGGGGAAGTGATAAAATATAGCTCAATAGAGCCAAATGAAATTCTGAAATTTTGCATATATTCATGGCGTTCCGAAGACAATAATTTTGATCCCATTGACAAATGAGCAACCGCAGAATTTTCATAACAAAATTTTTAATTCATAATCCAACAATCGGAGCCAAAATGTGGAAATACTTGGTACATTTGTTACTTTACAGAATTCTCAAAATCTGTAGGTATCTGTTGCAATCCAATGATACAAATTTTGATAATATCAGTAAAAAAACATCAGAAGACTTCCTGAAACAATTTTTCAAAATTCATTATGCTACAACTAAATTAGAGAATTGAAAAAATGTAACGCACATTGGGCCCAACAAAATTCTGAAATTTTGCATGTATGCGTGACATTCTGAAGCCAGCAATTCTTAACCCATCGACAAATGAGTAGTCGAAGAATTTTCATAACAAAATTTTCAATTTCTAATGCCATAATCGAACCCAAAAAGGGAAAATACTTGGCACATCTGTTGCTTCACAGAATTTTCAAAGTCTGTAGGTATTCATTACAATTCAATTATACTAATTTTGATAATATCAGTAAAAACACATCGGAAGACTTCCTGAAACAATTTTTCAAAATTCATAATACAACTAAAGTGGGGAAGTGAAAAAATAGAGCGCATATTGAGCCAAACAAAAATTTGAAATTTTGCATATATTCATGGCATTCCAAAGACAATAATTTTGATCTCATCGACAAATGAGCAACCGAAGAATTTTCATAACAAAATGTTCAATTCATAATGCTAAAATCGGAGGCAAAGTGTAGAAATACTTGGTACATTTGTCGCTTCACACAATTTCCAAAGTCTGTAGGCATTCGTTGCAATCCAAAGACATAAATTTTGATAATGTCAGAAAAACACATCGAAGACTTTCTGAAATAATTTTTTAAAATTCATTATGCTATAACTAAAGCGGGGATGTGAAAAAATATAGAGCATATTGAGCCAAACAAAATTCTGAAATATTGCATATATCCATGGTGTTCCAAAGACAATATTTTTGATCCCATTAACAAATGAGCAACCGAAGAATTTTCATAACAAAATGTTCAATTCATAATGCTACAATTCGAGCCAAGAAGTGGAAATATTTGGTACATTTGTCGCTTCACAGAATTTTTAGAGTCTATAGGTATTCGTTGCAATCCGAAGATACAAATTTTGATAATACCAGGATATGGAGTATATACCGCCATAGTCTTTTGACATAAAGATATATTATACAAGCCATTTTCACATAAAGATATATCATTACTTACTACGGTTATCATCCAGAGGCATCCATATATATCCAGATGCAGGTTGACAGTGTATTTGTCTATTAATTCATCAAACGCGAGATGATTCTACACCATATTTTGGATAGAAAAACGACGTCGAAAATCTTTTGAAATGGACCAACAATTATCATGCAAGGAACATTTTATGATGTACAAATCTTTATTATGGCAAGCGAGGAACATTTTATAATAAAGAGGAAAGGGACCAATAAAATAAATTGTCAACGGTGTAGAGTTAAAAAAAATATTCATTAGACACTGCTCAAAACTTGGCATGATAATAACAAATTTTGCCATATACATTTTTTTGACACTCATTATTAGTTTTATAGTTTCTTTTCCAAATTTACATCGATTTACATCGATTCACTCCAATCGTGATTAACAGTTCAACGTACACCATTTCATAGTTATCAAAGAAACGAAAAGAATGATTTCTCAAGAAATCTCATACGAGGAACATTTAATCGCGAAAGAGAGAAGAGATCGCTTTCGTTTCCGTCGTAGAGTTAAGTGTGGAAAATAAAAACTGCAGATCTAACGAGAAAGATCTAACGGAATGGCCAATCACAAGCTCGGAAGGCGTCAAGAGGCCTTTCATTGCGTCGTATACAGACATGCCAATACTTCGATGTTAGCATAATATTGAGCCTGTGCAAAGTTTTTTCTCAGCAAATACGGCATCAATCGTGCTGATTTAATACTCAATCGAAGTATTTTTTCGAAATAAATCTCCAGTTCAATTTTCAAATCATCATATGCCTCCTGAGCTTCGTAATTAAAGAAAATGAATTTCAGTTTTTACCCCCACCACGGTGAATCGTTTTATTCAGAGATAATATACTCGGGCGAGCCTCGGGCCAGCAGACGACAGAGCTGTCAATGTACTTGTCCCAAGACTCTACCGAGTCTCTTGATAAAAGGACCACGAACAAGTATCAAAACTTTATTTTTTTTTGATTTTGTAAAAAAATTTGAAAAAATATTACACTGAAACATCCATTCCAACAGATCAACGGATCGAAAAATATTCCATAAAAAATGACACCGAGAAATTACTCCAATATCATCAGAATGCACCGAAAGTTTTTCAATAAAAGTAATCATAACGAAACGAGATTTTGAAACAAAAAAAAAACCGGCCAAGTGCAAGTCGGACTCGCGCACGAAGGGTTCCGTACCATTATCTATAAAAACGACAAAAAATCACGTTTATTGTATGGGAGCCCCCTTAAATATTCATTTTATTCTGTTTTTTAGTATTTGTTGTTATAGCGGCAACAGAAATACATCATCTGTGAAAATTTCAAGTGTCTAACTACCACGGTTCATGAGATACAGCCTGGTGACAGACGGACAGACAGACAGACGGACGGACAGCGGAGTCTTAGTAATAGGGTCCCGTTTTACCCTTTGGGTACGGAACCCTAAAACGTATGCGCACCAAATTTCGAGAGCAAAAGTGTGATTGGAAAAAAGAATTTCGGTCGAAGTGCCACATGAGCTTTTCTTTTATAACATTTATTGATCACGAATTATATCTCATGAGCAATAGGGAAAACAAAATTGGTAAAGTACTTATGATTTTTTTTTTTCTCGAATCAAATATCGTTTCGCTCAAAATTATTTCGCGTCACTTGATTCCATTTTGGATTGCAAGTGCAAATAGTATTTTCATGTATTTAACCACTCTAGGGTGGTTTAAAACTATGTATAATTCAAACCTAGAGTGGTATCATACACCATTCTCTCGGTTATATAAAAAACGTAGAGAATAGTTTCCAAATAAACCCTATTATTGCGTGCAAGGGACATTTTATGGTAACACAGAAGAGGCACCGTTTTTGACTCCATTGTAGAGTTTACATTCGGAAAATTGAAATATTGAGGCTAGGGTTAAAAAAAAAATTATTTATTTAGGCACTGTTCTAAAGTTTATTTATTGAATTACACTTTATTTTTGCACTCTATCACTCTTCTATCTACATATTCAAATCACTTTAACCTAAAGTTTCACTTTAACCAAATAAAACTGACCGCGATCTTTATAACCTAACGACTGTTCAAAGATATTAATTATTCACCGAATACGAGTTTATCATACACCATTCCCTTATATAGGTATAAAAAAAAAAGAGAGAGAATGGTTTCTAAATAAACCTTGTTATTGCATCCGAGGAACATTTTATGGTAAAAGAGAAGAGGCACCGTTTTCAACTCCGTTATAGAGTTTACGTTCAGAAAAATGAAATGTTGGGACTAGGGTTAATAAAAAAAAATATTTATTTAGACACCGTTCAAAAGTTTATTTATTGAATCACACTTTATTTTTGCACTATTACTCTTCCATCGGTAATATGATAAAAGTCACTTTAATCAAAAGTTGAAACTGATCGCGATCTTTATAACCTCCCAACAAAGATATTAAGTATTCACCGAATACGCGTTTATCATACACCTTTCTCTTAGTTATCAAAAAAAAAAAAAACAAAGAGAATGGTTTCTAAATAAACCTTATTTTTTCATCCGAGGAACATTTTATGGTAAAAGTAAACAGGCACCGTTTTCGACTCCGTTCTAGAGTTTACGTTCAGAAAAATGGATTGTTGGGTCTAGGGTTAATAAGAAAATATATTTATTTAGACACTGTCCAAAAGTTTATTTATTGAATCACACTTTATTTTTGCACTATCACTCTTCTATCTATAATAAAAGTCTCTTTAAGCAAAAGTTGAAACTGGCCACAATCTTTATAACCTCACGACAAAGATATTAAATATTCACCGAATACGAGTTTATCATACACCATTCTCTTGGTTAACAGAAAAAACGAAGAGAATGGTTTCTAAATAAACCTTGTTATTGCATTCGGGGAACATTTTGATGGTAAAAGAGAAAAGGGACCATTTTCGATTCCATTGTAGCAGAGATTACGTTTGGAAAAAAATTGTAGGGGATAGGTTTAATTTAAAAAAATATTTATTTAGACACTGTTCAATGGTTCATTATTACACTTTATTTTCCCACCATCACTCTTCTATCTATATAAAAGTCACTCTTTACTCGTCTATCTGTAAACACCACTCTAACCAAAAGTTGAAATTGACCGCGATCTTTATAACCTCATGACTGTTATAAAAAAGATATTGGTCAGCTGTCATATGGATGATCGATCGAATATCACCACACTGAACCACGAAATGATTTTTTAAATAAATTTATCCATAAAATTGCTCACACGTCCCGCACTTCGTTATGTCAAAACAACGTTCAAACTTTATGTTGGCTCCGTACAGAGGAAAGACGAGTCGTCGTGACCAATCGCAACTCGTTGCTTCCATTGCCGGAGACCGGCTTTTATGGAAATGGGTTTTGATGGGCATCAAAACGCCTTTGATTGTATCGTCTGAGCGCATATACAGACACGGCAAATTCTTGAAGGTAGTAGAATCGAGCATAATCCTAAGCCTGTGCAAAGTTTTTTCTCAGCAATTACGCAACCAATCGTGCTGATTTTAGGCTTAATCGAAAGAGCATCGCTCAATTAGTCAAAAGTTCGCTTTTCAAGCCGCCAAATGACTCCTAGGCTCTACAATTAGCGAAAACGTCATAAAATTTTTACCCCCACCACCGCGAATCGTCTTGTTTAGAGATAATATAGACTCGACGAGCCTCGGGACAGCAGACGACAGAGCTATCAATGTACTTGTCCCGAGACTCTACCGAGTCTCTTGATAATGAATTAACCAGACGGTGAACAGTCTTCAATTTTTCACCTGTTAGTAATAATTAAATTCTGGACGTGATAAAAATTGTTTGCTTAAAAAATATTTTCTAGAAAAGTTCAAATAATTGAATTGAAAAAATTCTGTTAGCTTTAATATGGCTCTATTATTTAAGGGGACCGTATGGTCTAGAGCACGAAAATTTCACCTATTTTCACGATTTTTTTTTTGCCATAAAAAATTTAAAAATCGATGTTTTAACTTTTCGGGTTTATTACTACCTTTATTAAGTATACAAAAAAATTTTTTTTTAATTTTAAAAACAGTGTTTATTATCATATAATTGGCATTGAAGACGACCCTCTCGAAAAATCCGACCCGGACGGTGAAGATCGATCCGAGACTTCTACTCATCTGAAACACAAAATTCAAGAAGATTCTTAATCAGAAAGAGTGCAGTTATGGTCGGGACTAGAACAAATCGAAAAAATTAAAAATTGACAAAATGGCGCGCTTTTGAAAAAAAATTCGTAAAATCGGGTTTTTTTTCACTAGTTTTTTAGTATAAACAATAAGAAATTATTTACATAAAATTATGATTGTAGTTCCGACGATAGCCATACATGTTGTGAACAACATATCCAAATTTCAAGTGATTCGGTTGAATAGTTTTTTTGTTTTCACCTGCGCAGTGCCGAAAAAAGTCGTTTCGAGATAAATGAGTTTCAAGTTTGAGGTACAGATATTTTCAAAAATTGAGCAAATTTTGAATACTTACAGTTAATCCGCGATTCCGGCACCATATAGGATTCCTTCGGAACGTTCATAATTCAAGATTTCCTCACTCCTTTCATTTCTTCGAGCTGTCCGAGCCTCTTTGGAGTTGTCCGTGCTCCTACGGTTGGCGCTCGATACTCGCAGCTCGTCTCGGTTTTGCGCTAGTTGCTCCGCTTGTGGCCCGATTGTTATGCCCATGGTCTCCATTATTTTCAATAGGGATGCAAATCCTTCATTGAATATGCAAGCGGAAATGTGAGTGGCAATATCAATGATTTTTTTTCCGGCAAACAGATGTTTCGGCGCAAGGTGCCACACGCAAGCATTGAAACTTTCGTTATTGTTCTGCGTATTACTGCCAATACACCTTTCCAATAAAGTCTCTGCTGTCAATTCTTCATAAATTGGTTTTAATATCTCTTGTGCTTCATCGCACAGAGCAGGTGGGTGCTCGTAGGTGTCTAAAGTACATGCAGCCTCACTTTGACGCCACTTGAACCACGATTCGGAACCTGGAGGACAGTACGAGTGTTGCGGATTTTCATCTGTTGAAATTTTGTGATAATATGCTGCCCATATTTCACTTCTCATCCCTTCAGTCGAATCTGAATTACGTCTAATTGCTAGACCGTAATAAGTTGACAGCTCTTGCAATAATTTATTCGTCAATTGTTGACGCTTCGGTGTTTTATTTATCGATTTCCGCTGTGTCTTTTTTCCCTCTTCTTTTTCTGTCAATTTCTTTGTTGCTTTCTTTATTTGTGCATGTTTTTTTTTCGCATCAACAGCACGTTTGTACAAACGTTTTTTAACATGCAAAACACATTCTTATTTGCAAACTAAAAAATCATCCCCGTAAGGCTTTGTGTCCAATAAGGCTTTGAACGTTTTCGTGTCGCGGACCGCTCTCTACCTGCGTTATGGGCTGTAGAAGCTGTAATATTGAGAATTTCCGCATGAAAATTTCACAGTATATTCTTGAGATACTATACTTTCGACATATCGAAAAAAAAAAAAATCGATTTTTTCAAATTTCTAGACCATACGGTCTCCTTAATACAAAAAATTACAGAATATAATCTTTATTTTTGTAAACTCAAAAATATTCTTAGATTCCTCTCAGTAAACGTTGCATTCAAGCACACATCGTTTCCTGTCACAATGTTTTTTAATTGTCATCCTTTCGAGAATGAAACCACAATGAAAATTTCTTTACGTAAGAGAAAAATTTAAACTTACTGGGCGGGCCAAATTTACTCCAACTCTTGTGTAACCGTAAGTGAGAAAGCAAGTTATTTGACGAAGGCATTTTGCACTCGCTTGCACTTTATCGGAGCTCTTGTCGTCCCTATAGGCGAGGCGACACGATCGTATTGGTAAGGGAAAGTTGATAAATTCATAATTCAATATTGACTCACATAGGCGAAGGGAAAATGTCACCCTCTTGAATAACCTTCATACAATTTACTCTGTATCTCCCTTCTACTTTCTCTTATCTTCCTTTCCATTTTATCCTTTTCTCATTCTTTATCACTTTTGCCTCTCCCTTTCTATCTTCGTCCAAAGTCTATTCCACCATCAGAACGATTCGCAAAGGACACGTTCTCGCCTCATTGATGGTAAGGAACGTTCTCTTGCGTGAATTCTCCGTTCGTGCACTCGTTTCAGCGGCTATTCTCAACGACATTTGCCCAGCTTTTAAACAATTAAGTGGGTCGACGAGAAGAAAGAGATAAGAGTATACGAGGAGAAGCAGAAGAAGAAGGTGAGGGGAAAACAATTGTTATTGCGAGACGCCAGGCAAACACTTTCTCGCAATGGACCAGGAGTAATCATCTCTGGTCTTTCAGCAAGAGAAGTTTCAGACAAGAGCGAAAATAACTGAAAATCGAACAAAAAATTTCTCTCATTTACTTCGTCCGTAAATTGAGCGATCTTATTTTTTCTTCAAAATCTTGCTTCGTCGAATGATTGATCGTTTTTAGTCTAATGGTAAAAGGCGAACTGGAAAATCGCGTACGAATTAATTCAGCTTCTCGAAATCCTAGCGACCGTTTCGAGCGACGGAGATTCCCAGATTTCAGGTAATCTTGAATACACCCTGGATTACATACGCGAAAAAGTTTTGCAAGGATTTCTTCTGATCGTCTTTTGAATGATCATCATTCCTGAATGAAAAAAGTTACCACAGTACAAAAATGAAAATAGAAAGAAAAAGCAGGCAAGTAGTATCCGGAACACTTATTTAAAGCGAATGCAAATAAAATAATCTCGGCCCTATTACTGCTGCTCCGCATTTCATTCGCTATATTTATACAATGCATTTTTCAATACTGATTACCAGCTTGTACAGAGAACTATAACCTTAAAAGTGAGAGACGCGATAAGTTCTGTCGAAATTTCCTAACCCCGAGTCAAGCAAGTTTTTCTTACGAGAAAAAAAGTGTAAGAAGAAGAGAAAGAAGGGGAAGAAGATAAGATTCAAACAGGATTCTTGCGGGATGAAAAATCATACAAAAAATGATATTTTCAAATTCAACAAATCAATCATAAAAATAATTGGAAAAATGTTGTTTTCGCGTGCTTGCATTTTTATGAAGTACAGAATTTTCATAGCGCTTCTATATGTGAGTTGATTCGAAAATGCATGGCAATATCGAACGCGTGTTTAAAAATTTGATAGGTTTGTTCATTTTTGTGTAACCTACGTGTTCTCTCTTTTTCACCCTATTTATTTCTCTATCTCTCTTCTCCGAATGTGGAAGAGAGACAGCTGCTATTTTTTTTCGATATCACGATTGCACGAACGTGGCGTGGACCACTGAACAACACGCGCGATGAATTAATCCCGCGCAGGGCTTCATGTTTGATTTAAAATTATTGCTTCAGTTTATAGCGGGATTACGAAGCACAGCGACAAATTACTCCCGCCTATCTATTCCCATGAGTCTGTGTGTGTGTGTATATATATATAGGTGCGGAAAGTCTCTAAACCACTCGCACACATTATACTGAGTATATTTATACACAAAACACATTTAGTTAGTGGAAAATCAGTACAGTTTCAACACCATAATGTCAGTAGAGAAAGCTTGAACGTTAGCCATATCACGCGGCATACTAAGTCTGATAATTGTTTAACTTTTATACACAGGAACTAAAAATTTATCAAACGCTATCCTCGTATTCAAGCTCGCTCGAAATCGTAAATTTATCCTTATCTTCTCACACTTTATTAATTGGCGACTAATTAATCACAGAGAACTTAATTACTCAAAAAACATTATGAGCATGAACGATGGGATGAACGACTTTAAACGAATTATGAATTTAATTACTTTCACAGATTTCAAAATAATTACGAAAAATGATGCCGTCTAAATATCATTTGAAATATCAAAGGATAATTAATTTTCAATTCCAGTGATTCTCAATGAGCCACTAATAATGCGCTATACACTGAATATAAAAAAAGCAAAAAATTGGAAAATCAGAACAGTGTTATTACCCGATCAAACGAGCCGTTGAATACGCATGGAATACAAGGATTATCGTTGTTTCGACCATCTCCGAGAATCGGCTGAACCACCAACGTTTCATTGTGGGGTTAACAAAACCACTACGACTCCATTCTCCCTCCCTCCCTCCCGCCTCCTACCTTTTGGTAACCCCAATCGTACGGAGTCCCATATCGATAACGACGAGTTTACCCGTGCCGATTAAACAACGTGATTAGGGAGGGATCATACAGTCTTATCCCTTGGTAAACTACCCGGAAATGCAGAAATCTTGATAATTGCGCTACTACTGAGAATTTCGTGAATCGAATTTCTCGTTTACAAATCATAACGGCGGTGTAAAATCACCGCTTCGACAGATTATTATTTGCCATCGATAAAATGGAATCAAGGAAAGATATCATTTGTATCGATTTACTTGATTAAATTGCCAAAAAAATTTGCAACTAAAAACAATAAAGAGAAGGATAAAGAAAAATTCTGAATACTTAAAATCACGTAAAGTCGATCATAAAATAAAGTATTAAAATGATTTGAGTGAATATACATTTTGAAATTATCACTCGAAATATATATGGGGCATTCCATGCCAAACCGATCAGTCCGTGACCCCGATCATTTTTGATTTTGTCGAAATTTTTTCATTTTCAAGTAACTATTGAAAGGAGTTTTTAGGAATTTTTTTAGTTTTTTATCTCAACCCGTTTCAAAATAATGAATTTTTCAAAATTTCGCACGAATTTTTTTTAAATGCTCATAACTTTTTCGGCAACAGAGATATCAAAATAAAATAGGAGGTAATTTTTTTCGTCTTGAATTGTGATTTCATAAAAAAAATACAAAAAAATTATCAAAAGGCAGTTTCATATATTTTTTTTAGTTTTAATCCAAAAATATTTTTTTTCAAAACTTGGACCATTTTGATTTTTTTTAAAAAATTCACCTTTTTTGTAGACATATTTTTACATATCTCGAAAAATTCACTGCTTGTGATATCCATCCCTTCTATTTTTTTCTCACTTTTTACCACGTGTGAACCAATAATAAAGAGTTGTCAATCCTGGATTATATTTTTTTATTTTTTTTTCCGCTCATAATGCTATTCCTCAAGAAATTATGAATGAAAAAAATTAATAAATAAATATTGGACCTGATTTCCATGTTTTTTTCAGTTTTCAACCAAACATTTCTTTTTTTACAACTTCGGCCATTTTGATTTTTCTGAAAAAATTCACCATCTTTCACGACACATTTTTACACGTCCCACAAAATCCGCAGCGTGTGATATTCATAAATAAAGATTAATAATTGATAATCATTGGTTTACACATGACAGAGGATTAAAAAAAAATAGAATTTATAGATATCACACGCTGCGGATTTTTTGGAACATGTAAAAATGTATTGTGAAAGATGGTGAATTTTTTCAGAAAAATCAAAATGGCCCAAGTTGTAAAAAAAAATGTTTGTTTGAAAACTGAAAAAAAAAACATGGAAATCAGTTCCAATATTTATTTATTAAGTTTTTTCATTCATAATTTCTTGAGGAATGGAATTATGAGTGGAAAAAAAAATAAAAAAATATAATCCAGAATTGACAACTCTTTATTATTGGTTCACACGTGGTAGAAAATGAGAAAAAAATAGAAGGGATGCATATCACAAGCTGTGAATTTTTCGAGACATGTAAAAATATGTCTACAAAAAAGGTGATTTTTTCCAAAAAAAATCAAAATGGTCCAAGTTTTGAAAAAAAAATATTTTTGGATTAAAACAAAAAAAAATATATGAAATTGCCTTTTGATATTTTTTTTGTATTTTTTTTACGAAACTACAATTCAAGACGAAAAAAATTACCTGCTATTTTATTTTGATATTTTTATTGCTGAAAAAGCTATGAGCATTTAAAACAATTTCGTGCCAAATTTTGAAAAATTCATTATTTTTAAACGAGTTAAGATAAAAATCTAAAAAAATTCCTAAAAACTCCTATCAGTAATTACTTGAAAATGAAAAAAATTCGACAAAATCAAAAACGGTCGGGGTCACGGACTGACCGGTTTGGCATGGAATGCCTCATACGTACAACGATGGTCGATCGGAGTTATAAAATGCATTTGCTCATACAAAGATTAAACGAGCTCGTAAAATATACGTAGCGGGTACATATACGTTAAAACGAATTCGTGTGGTACATCGTTTACTGCCATAAAAGCATCAACGTTTTACAATATAGAAATACGAATCAGATCACAAGAGATTAAAGGGAGAGATCGGCCAGCTTCCAACTGGATGAGCCCGTATCTTGTGTGTGAAATAGAGGAACGATAAAGTTCATGAAAGCATCATCGACCTATCATCAAATCAAGTTTCCATTTTCGATGGCTTTGATATTGGATCGATGAATTTTGAAGATTTCAAACTATAGATATTTTGATTCAATTAGAATTGCATCCATTTAACAAACAATATTAGTTTACATTTAATTCAATAATACAACGATTAAACAATTATGTATAATTTTTATTCTATAGCAATTTAAATTAATCAAGAACAATGAGAATGAAGAAAACATAATCAATACCATAAATTTTCAATCCGTGATTATCACTTAATCGTTTTCCCGACGAATGTTCTTTTATAGGTTCGCTTTCGACGCAGACATAAATTTCACGTCGAGGGGAATAAAAGACAAGCAGACAGTAGCAGAAAAAGTTTGATTCAAACCAAGCGAAAGAAGAGTGGAACAAGAGCTCGAATAGTAGAATTGTACACACAGAGAGAAAATCTCGAAGTCAAAAAGAAGGGCGATGAGAGAGCCTCTTCACTCCCATTTATTTTAGGTCGTGTTGTTTACATGAACATTCAAGCCGATCACCCACTATTTTACCAGATGTGCACGTGTGAAGTTATCACCTCGAGTCTCAGCATCTCATACTTTAAGAGAAGTTCTTATCGCATCCGACAAAGTTCTAAAGTTCCTGGTACTTTATATTGATAGATCTGTCGAATTGAGTCTCGAAAACCGAAATCGAACAAATGGATGCTGATGGCCAGAAGTTAGCTTCCCTACATAGCGAATGCAAAAAATCAATATTCAGTTTAATTTTCATCATGAACAAATTTATCTTTCTCGTC
This sequence comes from Rhimphoctona megacephalus, assembly GCA_963989365.1. NCBI lineage: Eukaryota > Metazoa > Arthropoda > Insecta > Hymenoptera > Ichneumonidae > Rhimphoctona > Rhimphoctona megacephalus. Next base: position 17,944,359 of record OZ022419.1, read on the forward strand.
TAGTTTATTGAATGCTTAATTTATTCTTCCCAGAGAGTTTACTTATTTTTCCATAGCGGAAAACTATAATAAAACCAAATTGCTCCGAGTACATCAAATCACTCTTCGCAACATCTAGACCGGACTCTTGGTCCATCCCCTTTGCGAACCCTTCGTACTTTCTCAACCTTCTTCCAGTTTCTCTGGATTATTTTTTCCTCGTCTCTGAACCGTTTATACGCCAGTAAATCATTTGCATGCAGCAGCAAAAGCATTGTGGATGGGACCCAGAGCAAAGGCACATGAGCGAGCCATATCTAGATCAAAAGTGTATCGGAATAGCCCCCAACCTTCAACCTTTATTTTCTTCAAAGAAAATAGGATGTTCTCTCTATTTCTTCTTCGTCTTCTTCTTCTTCTTCTTCTTCTTCTTCTTCTTCTTCTTCTTCTTCTTCTTCTTCTTCTTCCTCGCTACTTCGTTCGCTACTCAAACCGGAAAAACCTTGGACTCGGAGGGACTTCTGATACGACATAGACAGAAACCGGGTCAAGAGAATTTGGTCTATCCAGCTGTGCAGTATTTCATCATCGTTATCATCATCGTCAACATTGCCATCATCTTCGCCATCATAGTTATCGCTACAATCATCATCGATGTCATGATCATTATCGTCTTGCCAATGGTCCATCAAAGAGTCCATCCTTAATGTACATGATGGATACACACACACACATTGAGAGAGAGAGAGAGAGAGAGAGAGAGAGAGAGATGCGTGAGCACAGTTAAATCACTACCATCATATAGATGTTACGGCCTGCCAATCTCACAAATACCCCCTTACGTATACACCTACATAAATGGAGGAATTTTGGGGTTTCGAGGCAAAGCCTTCAGGAAACGCGTGTGCAGTTCAATCGAAGAAATCTATATGTGGTGGAGAGTAACGATGCCAGAGATATAGGATACCCAGAACGGTGAATGATCAACGCCTGCATTGAGCACTTGCAATGTTCCTGGAGTCACAGTACCAGCACCAGCATGAGCCAATTCCAAAATGTTGCGCGTGAAACACCGAGTGAGGAATAGTGGTCAGCCCAAGACCGCCAGAGGTCCTCCTATGACCGAAGAGATCGGGAGTCACCAGGGGGTGCTCCGGCTGCTTTTGATTTAGCGGTGTATGTGCCTCTGGCACTGACGACTCGCTTCTATTAAGCCCATCTCTAGCGCGTTACATCAGCAGCGCCACCATTGTTCCAAACATACCTCAGGAGGCTGAATATACCATCCAAGATTTCCGATGCCTTCATTGAACATCATACTTTTATGATTTATCCTCTGGCCGTCATCAATAATGGTAACCGCTTAGTTATTAAAAATGGTCCTCCAATGTATGACCGTTCATCATTTAACCCTTCTCTATACTTTGCTATACTTTATTCATGATCCACGCGTGTGCTGCGCGCCTTGGTACAAAGATATAACAATGATGAATCTACTTATTTACCTCAGCCCAACCGACCTAATTAATAACGTATTCCACTTCTCACAAAACTTCGACGTTTACTTTTGTACTTTACAGTCTGATGATTTCACGTGCGCAATTAGGACGATCACTGAGCATGAGAGCGAAGAACCCTAGTTCGAAGCCAAAGCCACCTTCGTTCCCTCCACTCTTATATGTTGAAAGCTTCAAGAACGAGAAACGACCCGATGGGGCTCTTCGAGTGTCTGTTACACTCGAGCCTCAACCGCTCGTGCTCCGGGAATGAGGCGAACTTCCTATCTGCGGGATAACAAACAGCGAATAGCGGTGAATTGTTTAAGGGAATGAGCACCAAGCGGACGTTCTCTCACGATTTTACAGGTATGTGTTCGTGTGCGTGTGTATCTGTGTATGGGTGTCAGCTTGGAATAGCACACGAAACGCGGGAGAAGAGTCTCTCGGCCAATTCCTATTCAAATTAATGCAAACGTTCTCTGCGTGTCGCATCCCTGAACGAAAGGAAATTCCGCCCATTTCTTCTTCGTTTCTCTCTTTCTCCCCTTTCTTTAAGCACTCTTTACGGCTTTTCGATGCACTCAATGATGAACATTTGTCCTTACCACGATCCTTCAAGGTCTCCAGAATAGGGACTTTCAAGACATCAACCGTATGTTCGATATTTCATGCGTTCAGTGCTCCCATCATTAATCCACTTTTGTGTATGATGCCTACTATCGTACAGATCCATATTGCACAAGAATGTGGTTCTTTAGGATGAAAAATTTCGCTCAAAATGTTCCTATCGTATATGGTGAAAAAACGAGATACTCTATGTTTGGATATGCATTTCTTTGTGCCCAAACCATCACTCGGACGATGGTTCCCACTCGGTAATACTGCTTACGATGGACGAAATTTTTTTTTTTTCGGTCTACCATTATTCTGATGTATGCGTTTTCGCATAATGGCCGCGAGCCCATCACGAATAAAGGTAGCAGAAGCTACGGAGTAGAATCACACGGGTTTGGCTTGGGTTTCGAGTTATGCGATATAGTATTCCGGTAAAATGCATACAGAGGGGAGTTATGAGGAGTCAGCTCCAATATACATGTAAATATATCTATATATGCATACATAGAGATTTTAGGGAGAACGAGTCTGTTTGTCAGTCAAACGAGAGTGACTCGGCACAATGGACGGCGAGAAGTGATGATAGTGATGGTTCCTGCTGTTTCCGCTATTCCCAGCTTTATATCTCTGTATATACAGTACTTTTGGCGTTTCTCCTTCTCTCTTTTTCTCTTGCCTTTCTTTTCATTTCGATGGTACCATCGAACCAGCCACCGTAGCATTGCTCTGTACCTATCCTCATATTTACTAACGGTGAATATATAGATACTTTTGCTCAGTCTATTTGTAAAAAGGGGATTCGGTGGTTGTTGATACACACTATATGCACTAATGTGAATCGGTAAAAAAAGAACGCCACTAAGCTATTGTCCAAGTGAGGAAGGACAATCACCAAATGAATATATTACGAAGGTGAGGAAATTTATCGGGCAAAAGCTTCAAATCGTTCGATCGCTCAATCATTAATTATTGAAACATCATTAATTATATCTTATGATAAATTTCATTGTCATAAATAAATGTGAGGGTGTTTCCCCGACTGAGATAGGCCAAATTTTGGAAATTTTTCTCTTCTCACGGCTTAACCAGTACTTATGACATACTTTTTTTTTTTAATGACTTCATTTTTTCTTCACCGGTAAAGTGTGGTAGATTTGTGTTATGTAAAAAGCGATCCATGAAAAATTTTCAATTAATTAAATTGTGAGTGCAGCCGTAGATGAACGCTATCGTGTGGTTCGGAGTGTTTGCTCTGTACAAAGCGTGTATGATACGGAGAGGGCTCCCACGTGAAATTACCAGAAGGCATTAATCGTCGACTTCTCCGCCACGAAAACTCGTAGCGCGAAACAAACCACAGACAAAAAAACGACGAAGAAGAAAAAACAACAAGGGTAGATGTGGGAGTGCCTTGGGGGATGAAAAAAAGGAGCGGAGAATAATATGATAAAAGAAAATCAGCGACGCATAACGCGCCAAAACTCGCTTGCGTGACCGCTAATTTCCCTAATTTCGTTAATAAATTTTGTCAGACGGGGTGAGCGCTTCCACGCCCCCTCGTTTTCCACCCTCCTTTATTTTGGTTCGCGCTTTTGCGGAAACTTTCTCTGCTCGGATTATAAAGGAATTAACTCGATGAAATAGCTGAGCTATTCGGAGCGTTTGCCGACGCCTGAGCGGAGACTACCGACCTCTTTGTTAAGGGGGATGTGCCGGTAAAAGGGAACGGGAGTGCTCAGCAACATAAAGAATTTCTACATAGTATGTATACGTATATATATATAAGTGTACACATAAGCGTGTACAATAAAGTGCGAAGGGTACGGTGCTGCAGAGCCAAAACCCCGAGTACAGTCAGTTGGTGCGTGGGAATAATACAAAACTGAGAAAGATGAGAGGATTCGAATTAAACACCGAGTGAAAGAGAGAAAGAGAAATATTCGCTTATACAGGGTAAAAACTGTTGTCAGTGACTATAGCTGAAAATGCGAGGGATGTGAGCTACAAATTATCGAAGATCCTGAGCTAAAAACCATCGGGTCTGTCCAGCAGCTTTTTCTACCAGAAAATATAAAAAAATAATTTCACGCCGTTTTTTTTCATGATTGCTGGCCTCGCTTTGAATGTGGCTAGTCTGCGGTGTCTGCTCATATTCCTTTCTCTTTTTCTTCGTACGTGAACATTTTACCTCATTTTTGTTTTTCTCCTTCATGAATTACATTTGAAATTATGCGAACCAACCCATGCGCAATGCTCGGTTAGTTAATGCGTATACACATTTTTGCGAGGATGTTTCGGTACCCCGAGAATTCGTGGGTGACAGTAGACGATATATTAGGCGTGGTGAAAAGCTCCTTGTAGATTATACACCAAGTCTGTTTTTCCACGAATACTAGACCAGTATTCGCGGAAAAGGTTTGGGAAAAAGGTCGAATTTCGTTTCTTCTTTATTAGTATTATTTTTATTATTACGAGAATAATCCGATAATCTTGAGATTGTCTTAGAAAAAAAAGTGATGCTCAAACCATTTGTTGGCAAAGTACTTGCGACGAACGAGTATTCGCAACATCGCGTACTCCTTATTGTTTTCAAACAGTCCAACGTACCTGTCCAATTTGGCGAAACTTTTGGCACGTCTCCGACGTTTATTATCGCTCCAACGAGACGGGATTGGTGCAGTAAGAGAATCAGGGAAGCATGAAGGAAACTGCGGCACTAACTGCGCGGTACCGTCTAACGTTTCCCCTCGACGCCATCTTTCCCGGAGCTCACTCACCCCCTTCATCCTACCATTAACCCCTTCTGCCGAGAAACGGTAGCACCAGAAGCAGAAGGGGGCAAAGAGAAGTTTCGAATTTCTCCGGGCGTGGCCTACTTCATCTCGGCATTGTAATCTCGATGCAAGCCCATCGAGACAACGAGAGTATACGAAGAGAGAGAGAGAGAGAGAGAGAGAGAGAGAGAGAGAGAGAAGAAAGGGAGAAAGAGAAAGTAAAAAAGGGAAGGATGATTCATACACCGATGAGAGTCTATACACGAAGAGAGAAGAACTTGGGAACGAAATGGGGAAAATGGCGAAGAGATGTGGATGAGCTGCTCTCGTTAAGGTCGTATAATGTATATGTGTATGTGTGTATGCGAACGAGGGGTGCGTTTGAGGTAAAATGTAAACTGCCGAGTGAATAAGAAATTAACCGCACCAAATCAACGGAAACTGTCGTCATATATACTTTCCTGAAATAATTATACTTTCCCGTAGTTATAGATGGTTTTACATTCCTTTTATCCAGAATCTAAATTCACCTTATACAATATCAACACTTACATATACTTATATTCCTTTCTTCAATATACCCCCTTGAATTGATTCTTAACTGTTATCAAAGACGATGTACCTATATTAGTATTAATCAGGCTTCCACTCATTCTGCGCCGGATTCAATTTCAGTTTTCATGTACATCCCTTGCAGCCAAAAGCATTGAAGATAAACTCAAAGCTATTTCAACGCGAGCACGTGTCACTCTGCATGATTCTGCTTCATCGTTCAATGTTGCCAAACACATGACTTGGTAGACCTAAAGTGAGTATGCCAAAAGGCTACAGTGAGAGCATCAACGGATTTCGACATGTCGGACGCAATGTTGGTCCGGCTTAAACTGTTGCAATAGTGATCCAAGTTGGCATCAATAGCCACATACTCAAAGCTCTCTCCTGCTCCGCCCCGCCCCACTATTCCAATTCTGCGCTTTCACTCATTCACCCCATGCAGCAGGGCTCAGAGCCAAACTGATATATAAGCTTGGTGACGATGTATGTGCGCGTGTCCATGTATGTGGATACTCAAGCATCGGAACGAGAAGGGGGGCCCATATTGCGTTCGAACCGATCAAAGGCCATCATCATGGAGACAAGCGCGTTACCGCACGATGCAGCCACGTAACTGGAAGGCTATCTACGTACCATTGCAATCCGGCACGTTGTGATCTTGCGTGTCATGCTAGCGAAACCCAAACGACCATTCGGCGAAACGGGATCTGGCCCTGTCAATGGAAATGCGGTCAACTTGACCCTTTAGAGCCACGATCACGTAAGCGGAGAGTCCATAAGCTGCAGGCGATATTCATACAATTATATATCCTACAACCTCGGAATTCTGATCGAACATTGTGCGTTTACGCCCAAGAAGCTGTGATCAAAGGATTTTACGTACACTTACTAAAGGGACGTAACAATCATTGATGTGAAATCATGGAGTAAAACGTTAGGGCAACTCTCGTAAACAATTAACGAAAATGCAAATTTCCAGCTGGAATACTTTCGGCTCTATAAACCCCACTGGGATCCTCCAACTTTCCTCAATAGATTCCTGAACCATCGCAGAATCATGATGGTCGAAGCTATGTGCCGTAGAGTAGCTTCCGCAGGATCGTTAAAATTTAGCAGTTTTGTGGTTACGACAAAGAAGAGAGGAGGAATCTCGGTTTTCCGACCACTTCGGAAGCCAGAAGCAGTGCAAGTGGCTATATGGCATCAGCGTATCGTCGCTCGCACTTCTCGCGGCTCCGCTCGTATGGAAACCCGGCAAGTCGTTTATTATGATTCTCGGTGCGATACGGTTATAACTGTAATTAAGTTCTCGTCCGTTTGGCATGGTTTCGCATATTCGTGAGCTCTATACGTGAAACTCCGTGTGTATACAAATCTATAAAAGGGTATGCAGCTTACAAGGGTGATGATGAGGTGGTAGTGGTATTGGAGGTGATGGTATGAGAATACTGGAGTATCGAGCAGCAGCAAGAGTTAATAGCGTTTACCATTTTATTACGTCATCTCTTCATCCCTGTCGCTCGCGTTGGGGTGTTTCGACACGTAATACATCGTCCAATGCAGAAGAGGAAACCTCACTTTCTCGGGAGAGAGTTCCACACCTATCGGGTCTTTTTGGTGACAAACCATAAAGCACTTTATGCCTGAAGCTTCGCGTTCTCTTTTGTCGCTGGTCCACCACTGTCTTCTCATCTTGCCTTCTGACGCCATTCCATTCTGGAGAATCCACTTCCAATCTGTCGTCATTTATCTATTTGGTCCTTTTCAACTTATATCCCTAGCACACCTTCGAGGAGACTCGAGCGTTGAGAGCCTAGCCGTTTTAGATAATAGGAAAAGTTATTTTCTCTTTTTCTTCTCTCTCTATTTCTCCAGCCCTCTTCACTATGCTTGGTCCTCGCTTGACTTTCCCTCTTTCTCTCTAGTCCCACCAACGTTTCTATCTATTTCTTGGATTTATTTTCCGATTGTCCGCTTTCTCTAGATCGACATGCCATCGGGGAGGAAAGTTTTGGGACACACTCTCTTTCTCTCCATCCCTCTTTCACTGTTCTCGAGGTATAAGCACCCGAGGTATTTTCAATATCTCTGACCATGGCCTTCGAGTTTCTGGAATCTATTGGTCGTGTGTGCTCATCCCAAAAAAGACGTGAGACGATCCTTCCCTTCCCCGCCAGTGGAACTTGTCTGTTGTAAAAGGGCCGACGTCTGCGTAGGTGACCCTGATCTTGCCAACAATGATGGCATTTCTCGGTAGCTTCGTCGCAATCTCGTATATATCGTGAAAATAAAGAGGAATTGAGCCGGGAAATTCCAAGCAAGTACGGATAGTATGTGGGAATCCTTTGCCATAGCACTGGCTCCGTTTGATGGCAATGAAGCATAAAGGGACCTCTATATCTTCAATACCAGCGAGATAATTGCGAGAGCAATTATATACCCAGAGTCAGAAACTGAATAGGTTTATACATATAGTGTATTTCTATATATATATATATATATATATAATAAAGATGGAAATGCAAATGTGTTTTGATCATATACCAGACGTATGAACCCGGCTACGGGCCTCTTTTGGCTACAGGATTTTGGCTTGGTCGAAAACTATAAAACCACCACATACGCACATATTCAGCCGGGATTTGCTTATGAGCTCCATCGCACTCACTACCGAAATATCCCTCAATGTAGCTTTGCATATAGCACGAAGGGCTAATACTACTGTGGGCCAGGACTTCTATTGCTACCGGTACATTCTATTCCACGTATATATACGTACATATGTCTATAATATCGTAAAGCCTAGTCGATTTGCGGTCTTCAATGTATCGCACACTCTGCCGCGCTTCATTAGGGTCCACAATAGCAACCAATCTCACAAAGGGTCACACATGCAGGGCAAAGCCGTACTCGACTGTGTTGTACCATTCGCTACGACTTTCGATCCAAAAGCATTGGAGCTTTCGGCCATCCTCTGGATATGTTTAGCCAACATATATACTATTAGACATCTATGATGTGAGCTTGCACAGGCAGCTTTCGTAATCGCACTCTGCTTCTCTATTCCAAACTTTCTCCCTCTTTCTCTCCCACTTTCTCACAGTTACCTCTGAACATGTTTAACGGCTAACGTAGTGCGGCTAACCTCCACAACTTCAACTATATTACACCATTATCAAACTCATCAGACGTCGGATGTTCAAAAGTTCAATCCCTCGGCAACACTGGGTCATGAGAGACCAAAACGAGAGTTGTCTTACGCAAAGAGTCTGACTCAAACGAACTGTCAAAGCAAAGTTGTGTTGAGTCTAATAAAACAGGGGGAGGAAGGAGACGGATTAAAATTCGTTAACTGAAGTAGCAATAATCCAAAAAGCTGTGATAAAACGCGCAAAAGTTAAGAAATAAGTTTCCAGGTAGAAAGTTTTAGCCAAAGCGTTTACAGAGCCGATATTCCGCGGAACCCATTGATGCACAACTTGGATCTACTCTCCACTTGTAGGTAACTGGATCGTAATATGAATTGGATGTGCTACGTGGCAAGGTAAATTGAAGTTTTAATCGAGATAAGCGGCCCGTGGCAAATCGTAGTTGAGTATAAAGTTTTCACGTTTATATAGACATATATATATATATATATGTGTGTATGCGCGAGCGTGAGATCGAGTGAAAGAGAGATTTGAAAGCACCTCCACAAACCGCACCCATTCACGAATAAACATAAATCCATGTCGTATTATACGCGCCCGACAGTTCAGCAATAATTAGTAATTGTAATAGGTGATTCGAACGATTTGCCAAACTTCCTACCAAACTAGCAAGAGTGAGAGAAAGGGAACAACGCTCACCTGATTACTTATCATTAATATTGCATTTGCGAATTAATGAACGACAAAGCCCCCCACCATGTGTGCCCATCCAATACCCAGCTATTGTGTAATACGACTTCTATCAGCCATCGGCTATTGCTGCTTATGTGTGTGTATGTCTCTCTCTCTCTCTCTCTCTCTCTCTCTCTCTCTCTCTCTCTCTCTCTCTCTCTCTCTCTCTCTCTTTCTCTTCCGTAGTTGTATATGCATAACCTAGTCAAGCGTACTCTCCCAATTGACATGTTTAAAATCGATCCTGCTCGTGACCATGAGTCCTCCAACTCTGTCGCGCCCTTTCTCTTCCTTCCTCCCTCCCTCTCGCTTTCTCTCTCTCTCTCTCTCTCTCTCTCTCTCTCTCTCTCTCTCTCTCTCTTTCAACGTACGAGATTCACAGTGCGTAATTCCGTCGGCTAAATTTGCTACCGCAATACTCGGACTATATGCCGGAATAAACTGGATTGTACGCACATGCCATATCAATACCGTTTGCCACAGAGAATAATCGTTCGTTATTTTAATATTTTTTTTGTGTTTTCTATCGTGGTTGGAAAATATATGATATAACAGACAGAAGACAGTACAAGGACTGAACATACAATATCCTGTCAAATCAAAGATCAATTAATTACGAAATTAAGGAACATGTCACATAGAAACGTCCAATGACTGTTAGACTCTTCAATAGTGATGAAAATTGATGAATTTTCAAAGTATTTATTTTATATGTATAGTAATTGCTGTCAATTATTGATAAGTAGTCGTTCGAAATAGGATAAAGATTTCTAGAACATTCTCAGTAAATCACGAGACCGTACTACATTTATATTCACGATTCCCATGAATTTAAGAAACGAAACCGGATAAACATGGCGATACATTTTTCTGAGATGGACCATGAGATTTCCATGGCATGCGGACTTGAAAATATGTAGCTTAGACCGAGGCGCCTCAGAAGAAGAAACGAAAAGGAAAGAAAGGAAAAAAGAAACAGAAAGGAAGCAGACTACAAATACACCAGAATATTCCTGTGGGCACTCGAAAACGAGAGCCCGTTAAGATAACGCTCGGTAAGTTCTCGACTTTTCGCAAGACGTTCGAGTTTGGTGTACACAAATACACATGTATATGGGGCATTCAATGTCAAAGTGTCACACTTTCAATGATGCATTTCTCGATTTTGTTCCTGGCCATCTTTCTCTTTGCTACATATGTTAAAAATTATAAAAAATCGAACAGCACGAGAAAAACTTGAAGAAAAAATTCTCACTGAAAACTTGAGGTTGATTTCTTAAGAAATTCTCAATTTAGTCATTTTTTTTTTAAAGCATCAATTCCCTCTCCTTTCTCATATATTTCAAATGACACCAGAAATGGGTGTGTCCAAAAAATGATGTTTTGTATAACAAAGGTTTTGAATAATTTTTTTATTACAAAATTTTCGAAAACGCTATTGGAAAGAATCGTATCATCGAGGACATGCGGAGATTTACCGCGGTGGTTTTACTCCATGTTTCGCGTATCGGAAGAGAAAAACATTGCCGGAAAGATAGACACGACTCTGCAATTACAAGACGTTGTTCTTTCTTATCGAATGTAGATATATGTGTATATATTGTACATATGTATATATGTATATTTACGCATCGATTACCACTGAGGGCTTGTTGGGCCCATCTTTCGATATTCAAATCCTCCCGCGAACGAGAAATCCTCATGGATATTCTGGACCCTATGGTCGTATTTTATCTCACGGGAAACGACGAAACACGACAGAACTTTAACGTTCAGAAACAGAGAAACTGCCTGGAACTTCGTCGTCTTTTTTTCCCTCATACTTTTCCTTATCTGTCATTTCGTCCCTTGCGAATATGAGCAAACATATCACACCATTTCATCCCTCATGTCCATCCCCTCGATTGGATAAAAATATTTTTTCGAAACTATTCCCATATAAATCTTAAGATCGCGGATTTCGCGATGATAAACGTTGCATATGCATAAGTGCATTAAGTCGTATGGTATAAGATAAAGAACTGCGAGAAAAGTCTCACGAATTCCGTATCGTCCGATATTTCTTAAATAATTAACATTCATACATTTTTCGGCACAAACCTTTCACGATAAACCTCGCGAGTTATGGTAGTCAGGAAATTACTCACCTGAAAGCATATTAAAAAAATACAGAAGATTAGAACATTGACATAACAGACAATCAATATTATTGATAAAAACAGTTATAAACACTAATTGCCAAAATGTGTCAAATATATTAGTAACGGAATTGAGTTCACAGCAATTAAAAAAAGGCATATTAGTAGATATTCATTGATAATATTATACAAGAAAAGAACAGTCGCTACAATTCATGATAATCATGAGCCAAAGGTTTCTACTGGGTTAAAAATGTCTTGACCGAATGAAACACGAGAAATGTCGAAGCCGCAATTCTGATACGGGAACATATAACTCAACCGAGTGACTTCGATACGTGAGAAAGGATTTTCAGGTCAGTCGAATTTCCGAATCTTAGCCATATGGATTTTTCGTATATATATTTGAAGGGGAAAAATTTTTCCAATCCTCGTGAGAGGAAGTATGCGAGGAGCAAGTCTAAAGAGCGTAGTGGTTCGTACGAAGCTTCGGATACAGCATAAAAATGAACACCAAAGTGAACACGCGATCTCTTTCGGTCATCCAGAAACCACTGTACAGAAATTCGTTTATATACGTATAGCTATATATGTTTTAAAATGTTCTCCATTTTCTCTACATTTTTCCATTTTGCATACAGATATATTAAATAATACGAGCGCATTTATAGGAGAGTACAGAGCTGCTTTTTCTCAGTTCCGATACTGGACGGGCGATCTCGGTCATATACGTAAGATATCTACTCCAGCTTGCTCTCATATTGGTTTTACGATTTTTACGACATTTTCGCGTTTCATTATTACAACTGGCCTGCTTGCTCAATGGTACGGCAAATCGACCTCAATATTCTCTTGCAAAATCGGCTCTTCATGCTCTATTACAAGTACTATTTTTCATATCGCCGAACGTATGCATTTATTATTAATAATAATAATAAGTAAATGATCATTAATCCCAAAATACAACGCGTTCCACTTTCGAAACGTATTATTCAATCTTTGATTTTTCTGTGCTCCCTTAATCGTTTTGAACCAAAAAAGAATTTTCGGTTACGTCGAAGGAAAATGATATATTTAAATTTTTATCCCCTCTACAAACTCTGTAAGTCCTTCTAAATATAGAAACTAATATAAAATGTATATAAAAATAAATACCAAACCCCTCGATACACCAAGAGATTGGAACAAAGTAGAAAAATCCGAGTGTGTTCAGACCATAAAGAATTTTCTCTCTCGTTTTTCCAGTGAAACATGAATGGCATTGGATACGGAGATTCACGACAATGTATTAATGACATTCAGGCTTTATCACGTTGGTGCCACAAAGCCTTTGAGATAAAAAAAAACTAGCCCCTCTTCTAAAAGGGTTAAAGTATTCAACTTTTTGTCGACGTTACGAGAGCAAAAAAATTGTTTTTATTACTGATTCACTTTTCGTTTGAAATATTTTTTATAAACGTCTGACAATCGATATTACGAATTATCAGTGATTCATAAAGTTCACATTTATCCCCTATAACGTATCAAAAAATTATATTTCGAAGAAAGGCTTTAAAAAAAAAAATATTTACCAAATATTATTTGCAAATGAAAATTTGTCTATATCAATTTGACTTCTAATATATGAAATTATCGAAACCCTTCTCGTAATGAATTTTCCTAGGAACTTCACGATTCAATTTAATCGAATTCTCATCGATATGGAACTTTCGGATGTGGCTGTACGAGCAATTTATTCTTAACATAAAGAGGAAACGAAACTTCTGGAGGTCGTCGAGTAAGTGAGAAAGGGACACACGTGCGCGCGCGCGCGCGCGCGCGCACACACACACACACACACACACACACACACACACACACACACACACACAATGATAAAGAGAAGGTTTGCAATCGGTGTGTGGTTGGTTGGTGTTCTCGGGCGTTCCTACCGATTGACTTTAATTACTGATCGGCACCGAGTGCGACTGACGTCCCTGTCGTAAATTAAGGGTGATTACGGTGCGAATGTGAGCGGTCGAGTAATTGTTGGGCCTGCTTCAGGGTTCTCATTTTCGTTTCCTCTTCTACTTGTCCTTTCTCATCAGACTTCAATATACACACATATCAAGGAAAATATTCAGTGATTCGAGATCTTGAACATTATTTTTATACCGTACATAAAATATGTATTTAATAAAAATGGTATTTAAAAAAGGACTTTGCCTTTAGCTCGCCCACAATTTGGAAACATACATTCCGTATCCCATTAGCAGTACAGAAAAAAGAATTAAACAAAATTAATGAATTACAAGATGCGAAAAAAGATATTTGAAAAATGTTTCAGGTTGAAGAAATAATAAGATGCGTAGCATGTCTGTAAGCGAAAAGACAAATCTCGTCTCGCAACGAATCAGTATGCGTACCGGGCTATAGGACGATCATAATTAGCATTTAATTAATTGGACTAATGTGCGAAACACGTTCGTTACTTTAAGAGACACGGGATATGTGCTTGGTTGGCAAGAGATCGCGGTCAATGATGCGACGAGAGTTTCGCACATTGAGTCTGTCGTCCCTTTTCGATATACGTGCATATATCTATGTTCGTTTCGAGGTAGAAATGTTCGTGATTCCGGGAATCGAAATGTGTCGATTGATCGATTTACGATGCAGCCCGCGGAGAAAAGACATCGAAATGGGTGGAAAAAAAAAAATTGAAAGAAGAAGCTTTGAGGGGCTAAAAATCTTCGAAAAGAAGATTCGGAGGATACACTTCTTTCAATCGCGGAATTTCAATGGGAGAGATCAAGTGGAATGTTAATTAACAGAAAAATTATGATTACAAAATAATTATATTAATTCAAAATCAAATTATTCCAAATTACAATAATTTGAAAATATAAACATTAAGAAAAATTATAAATAAATATTTATGTATATTTTTTTATTGACAAATGAGAAGCCAAAGTTTTGTGTTTTGTTTTCAATATGGTATAATAAAATTTGGGGAAAGCTCAGATTTTCAACGAATTAAGATGTTAAGGAAGTTCTGCTCCTACTTTGAGGGACACGCGGGGCGCCGGGGGTCCCTATGCTTATACGCAGGCTAACCGCACAGCTGCCAACCTGATTTTTCTATCGTCCTCTCTTTCTCTTTCTTCTTTCTGCCTCTCTTTTCTGCTCTGCGAAGTTGCCACTTCAAAAGCTCGTACGGCCATATCCCATGAAATTCGACAAATTTTCATAAGTTAATTCGTTATATCTCATGACATGCGCAGTATATCAGGTCCATTTTTTTTCTATGTCACTGTAATATATAAGTCTATACTTTATCCAATTTTCAATGAGCCACCACCTTTTTAACTACATAATATTAAATCATTTCTCACGTCAAAACAGTACGTGTTCTATAAGGCTCTGTGCAATTTGGAGGTAACTTTACGATTTTTTATCTCAGAAAGTAGGTGGTCAATCTTGTTTAAATTTTGCAAGTATACGCGGAATATGTTTCCGAAAGTGCTATTAAAATTTCAAGCGCCTGCCATCTTTTTGAGATTCGAACAGCACTTCCTTAAAGCTTTCGTCCAGAGATCTCGACCACGCCCACCCTCGAAACATTCAATCGTTTCGTGATCAAATGTGTATCTATTTAGCAAAAGAAGAAATTCAAAGAGAAGAGCTCAAGAACGAATTGAAAGGTGAATGACTCGGAGCTGAAAATTTTCTCGAGCGTAACGAGAGCCAAAGTCCTTTCGAGATATTTAAAAGTCATGCTCGATACATGCAGTATATGGTGTGCTTTAGAAACCCCAAAAAAAAGCAGTACTCCAAAATGATACACGAAACAGCCGTAATGACGGAATTTAAGGAACCCAACATAATGTATGAGAAAAATTAAAAAAAAACTCGATAAACTAGTGCATGTTAAAAAAACACAATTCGAAATCAATATTTTTTTATATCAAAATCGAACAAATTTTTTCGGATACGTCGATAGAAAGAATTTGGTTAATGTGAGCCCGAATACAGTTTTTAGAGGTGATAAAAAATATTTTATCCTGTTATATAATTTTGATAAATTACGCTACAAGTCTATTGCAGATGTCTTTCGTGGATAACACCCCATTGTTAAATTGCAATATCGTGCATCGAGGGTATGAACTCAACGTGAAAAGTATTGCAAAGCCAATGCAGAAAGAGGGAGAGAGAGGGAGGGAGGGAGAGAGAGAGAGAGAGAGAGAGAGAGAGAGAGAGAGAGAGAGAGAGAGAGAGAGAGAGAGAGAGAGAGAGACGTAACGACAAAAGCAGGCGAGTAATTCCCACAATGACATAATCAGTCCTGCAGGTTTGAATTTATATATGTGGCATTGGTGACCATTTTCTCTCTAGCGCGAGACACACAATGCGCCATTGTCCTTGCTCTCATGTTCTCTCACACGTACAAATGCGTTTAACTCGACGATTTCTCTGTTTCTCTCTGTCTTTCATGCAAATGGCCGATTTTCATCTCGTAGCGATAAATTTCAACTCGTACGACCCTAAATTTATCAGATGATTGTCCAAATTTGAATTGTCCAATAGAATTGTCAATCGATTCCCAGATATTGAATGTTCCTCAAAAGTTTCCCGTCACACTCCTCCTCGCACGATTGTCATAGTTTCTCGTTCGACGTATATACGGAAAATTGATTTGTAAGAGAGATATTCGGTATATCCATAGAAAGATACTATGTGAGAATTGATCAATCGAGTGGAAATCCTAAAATCATTCAACCAGAATCGTTTGCCTGTTTCAAAAGACCGGGAGAGTGAAACACGTTGAATCTTCCATAACGGAAGTCTTACGGTCGAGTTGAAAATCGATTGTCTGAGGCTGTGGCGCGAACATCTCCGGAGTCATCCGTGACCGTCAAAATCTTGGTAAGCTTTCTCTCGAGTCTATTGAGATTTTGATACTAATGGGGAAATGAATGAGATATTTTCTAGCAGATAACAAACTAAACTTCAGTCGCCTAATTTTATCGAATATTCATTGGCTCTCAAAAAAAATAACAATTTATTACAGTCCTCCGAGTACGAGTAAAAAAGGTAGTAAGTTTTGATATCTTCACTGAAATGGACTATTTTTCATGTTAGATAATAATAGCACTTCGAAAAACAATCAAAAAGCAAATGTACAATATCAGTTAATATAAATATTCGAGACATTTCTATTGTACGAGCTTGAGACTTTCGTGGTTTTTATTTATGACGTTCCACACAGACACAAACTCCTTCAATCAATTCGAGCTGAAAATTTCCACGCTGACGCTTCCGAGTTCCACGGTAAAAAAAAAAAAAATACGTAGAGTATTGAGAAGGATTGATACGCAAGGTACAAAGTACCTGGGTGCACTCTGATAAAATCACGAGAGTGAAAAGTCGTCTAGAAAAATTTCCTCGTTCTATTTGCATAAGAGGAAAAGGCGTCGTCACTTTCCTTTAGTACATATAAACATGTATATAACTCTAGGGCGGATACTTGCGAATTCCTTTGCAAAATGTGCTGAAATCGAAGAAACAAAGTTGAGTATCGAAAGTGCTCAATGCAAGAGCTATTTAAAAGAAAAAAAGAAGAAGCCAAGAGTTCGGGTTTCCGCAAGTCACAGCCAGAGGGATCGAAAAAGGAAAAATCTTTCTTTTCGATGACATTTGAAATTCTGTCAGTTTTTCAAAATTTTATATTTAATACGACATATCCACTCGTTCCAAAATAGCATATTTGTGATTTTTTTATAAATTTATATGGCTCAGATCAAGGCCAAGTAAAAGCCCAAGAAGTGAGTAAAAATGGTTTTTTTTTTTTTTTTTTTTACAGAAGAAGGAAGCTCCGTTCTGGG
This sequence comes from Rhimphoctona megacephalus, assembly GCA_963989365.1. Classification (NCBI taxonomy): domain Eukaryota; kingdom Metazoa; phylum Arthropoda; class Insecta; order Hymenoptera; family Ichneumonidae; genus Rhimphoctona; species Rhimphoctona megacephalus. The sequence continues at coordinate 17,961,661 of OZ022419.1, forward strand.
TAAGCTCTGATAAACGTCCCGAGTGTCAAACCTGAGTGAAGTTGGGATTGATTCGAGTAAATGGAAAAAGGGGGTTAGGTTACCCTACCCGTATACACCCATGTACGGAAGCGTAAAGAGTGAGAGAAGAAAGAGACGAAGTGGAACGAAAATCGTGGAAAAGAAGATTGCGAGGGTAAAGTGGAAAAGTGCTCTGATGCAACAGACACGTAGCAGGTAAAAAGGATGAGCGACTCTGTATAAAATAAATGTTTGACAGAGCATCCCACTCTCGTTCCTTCATTGCCTTTGATCCTTCGAAATTCTACGTTAATATCATTCCTAAATATCTTCCCTATAAACATTCCAGCGATTAATTCAAATTACCTTTCACAAAATCATCAGATGTTGAACAAATTTTTTCTTTCGTCTCATTTTCTATGTATTCTATGTAATGTATCGTAACGCATGATATCATGAAATTTGTAACTCATGATTCTCAATAATAATCGTTGAAAAAATTATAAGTGTATGTGATTATGTTTAAATATTATTTTCATAACATCTTAACTTGTACATATTGAAAAAAAAAAAAAAATAGTATACCAATAAACCCATTTGATCCGAGCGTCCAACTGTGTAAACATAATTCTCATCACTTCTATTGATCCCTGGTAGATTCAAAAGAAACAGCTGAGATAGAGAAAAGAGATTTTCTAGAACAAAATATACACGTATATGTATGCAAAACTGCAACTTGGTTTCAGTATAACACACTTTTTCGCATCGCCAAGAGAAGAGAAACAGCCACGCCGATACACCTTATTTTGTGGAAGTGAGAGCAAGAGAGAGAGAGAGAGAGAGAGAGAGAGAGAGAACGAAAAGGAGTGTGAGCAAAGGTTCGAATGCCGAGGCTGCCGTCGTTCGCTCTTTCTCTCTTTCGCTCTCTCTTTCATTCTCTGTCTTTCAAGAGCATATGCGAGCAAACGCAGCATGTGCCCTAGAGAGGCCTGAAGAAGAAGAGACACACCAGGCATGTTTGCCGACAGCAAATAAACGAAAATAAAATGACGGTGCAAGAGCGAAAGAGGCAGAGAGAGAATATCCTGCAAAAGTATATACATGGGACAGTATAACTAAAACTAAATGGAGTTTCAAGGATTTAAAATATTTATTATAATAATTACTCGAATGTTATTTTGACCTGCGTGGAACAACGATTTTGTAACTAAATTAAAAAGAAAATTTATTACGAACGTTGTCCAAACGATTTGGACAAAAAATAACTTTATAGAGTGGCTTACGATGACCTGTAAGTTCCGCATAGAAAGCACCATACAAACAACTTACTCGCCCCTGATACTTGGGGCTCGCTCGAATCTGCAGAGCTCCGAAATATTGTGCACGAGCGGAGAAGAGAAGCCGGTCTCTCCTCGTGGGTATGTGGAGGCTTCCTCCACTTTAACTTATACGACTGAGGGCTCAGGAGTTTGGACTTAATCTGGAAGACAGATTTACACCCACGGAGCCAGAAACACTAAGAAAGTGGTGCGCAACGTGGAGGAAGAATAAAAGAAAGAAATAAGAAAGAAGAAGATACGCTGAGGAAGAAAGATAGGCGAAGTAAAGAAGAGCCCACAGGTTGGCAAAAAAGGACCTCAATCGAGAAGAATAAGAAGCCGAGGACACGAGCATATCAGGCCGTTGAGAAACGAAGGAAAAGATGAAGGCAGAAGGAAAGGAAGAGAAAAGAGAGCTCGAGGGGGAGAGAGTGAAAGACGCAGTTTACGTTCAGCTTAACTCGCCAATGACGTTGTCTTCTTTTTTTAATGGTTACTTTTTTTATGTTTTAAAGTTTTCACTTTTTTTCTTAACCGGTACCTGTTCAGTAGTGGATGGAAGCAGTAAAACGATCTTACGAGGATGAGTACTTGGTAACGCCGATTTACACTATAGGCAATTAATTACCGGCTTATACGACAAGGACTCGCGGGCAACTCACTCCTGCAGTATCTCCTCCGTATATGAACCCGTACGGAGATTACGAACACTCGTAATTTCTTCTATGTGCAGTTTATATATTATATTATATGGGCAAGGCTTGTGCCAGTGAGTGTATGTTATTATTACATACTGCTGGAACGAATACTTCTCGCTTTACTACACGCAGTGAATTATATTCCCTCCGCCCCCTCACTTTTCTGTCCTCCCATATACACGGATAAAAGCGATGCCATTTTGATGAAGACCTAAGCTAGGAGGACCTAACCATACGTCAAACGTTGATAGGATAATGAATGAATCTGGAACGATCGACCATAAACGAAAGCTATGATTTTGTTCACGAAAACGATAACACTCAGTCAGAATGTGTGGACATGCTGAACAAAATCCCTGCTGAATAAGCAGAAATGTTCGTACCATTTAGGCATCATCATCCAACCGGTCGAACGGCCATTTGTGTGCAAAAAGCCAAACATAGTTTCCGGGAACGCGGAAGGCAGGGCTTGCAAGGCTGGAAGGATCCCAGCAACCGACCTGCAGGACCTGAAAACCACTTGGTCCGGTACACATATAGAGTAAAACCCAAGGACGATGTGGCAGAATGCAGAGAACACCGATTGTTCGGCTTTCCCACATCTACCTTCCAGTTTCCGTGTTCTCTTCTTCCCTCGGGCTACCGAAACGACGACGAGAAACGGCGGAGCAAAACCGAGAACTACTCTGGGCTAACGTGATTAATGGCATCGAAGAACATATATAGAGCCCCAACGGTTTCACTTCCTTTTTTATCTTTTCACCCTTCTTTGTTCCAAACCCTACCAGCTCCATTCCACCTAAGACATCCTAGTGCAGATAGCTTTGGTCCACGTATCCGGTTAACACCGTACCAGCTCCGAAGTTGTTTGTAAGAAGTCACATTGTATCACCGTGACATCGAATACCGAACGTTATTTCGTTGGGTATTTGCGGGACAGAGTATTTTTCTCAAAAGACAGATTTAACAATCGGTGAGGTACTGTCTTTTGTCATGCTATTTCAGTTTCCTGGATTCTTCAGGTCAATTTCCTAGCTTCACTATCGTAAAATCTTTTTGACATTAAAACAGATTTAAAAAAAACTAATTTCTACCAGCAAATGAGTTCC